>CAJVQA010000570.1:0-32463 GCA_910591915.1 Cetraspora pellucida
TATAGAAAAGTTACACGTGTAGCCAGTTGTACACTCGTCTAATAGTTCATTATAGATATGTCTATATAAAACATGTATCCACTATAAGTATTAATAAAAAGCTCGGACCAAAGAGGTTACCTTAATACCGAAAAAAAAAAAAAACTAATAGTAATTTCTAATCATAATAACAAAATTATAAAATAATATTTAAAAAACTAATAAAGAAAAAAATACAAAACAGAACTCTAGAAACAAAAAAAAATCTCTATTCATAAGATTAACATATTTTAGAAATAGTAAAAAATTAATATTTACTAATTTGAATCATATGATTAGAGCTGTTAATCAACTCCAATTAGTCAACTCTGAGTTAACCTTTAGTTGAGCATTTTTTAAATTAATCCTAAGTCAACTTTAGCAATCATATGATATTATAATATTGTAATTTGCTAACAAATCAAATTAATGCTTTTATAGTTTGCAATAAAAAATTTTTGAACTTAGTTTTTATTTTACTAAAACTTGATTTATTTCAATTAAAGTAATTTTTTTTTGATAAAAAAAACAATTTGATAGAACAAATCTTTAAACAATTAATATATTATTTCTTTATAAATATTGAATAAAAAAATAAGTATTATATAGTTTATTTCTTTGTTGCTACTGTATTTAATTTTATTATTATTATTATCTTTTGAATAAAAATCTATAAATTGAAATTTTTCATAAGATTTTTATATAACTTGAAGTTAACTTAAATTGACTTTTGATATTACTCTAAGTGACTTAAATTTTTAACAAGCTTACATGTAATAAGGTTTAAAATTTAGTATATAGAACCCTCATAGTAAAAGTGAAATAAGTCAAAAAATTTTTTTTAAAAAAATTAATATCTTGAAGAATTAAATTGGGTAAAATAAAATTACAGTCAAACCTCTCTATAGTCACATTCTTGGAATACAGAAATTAGTGATTATATAGAAGTATGAAAATATAGAGATATCTTTATATAGTTACAATACTATTAAAAAAAAATAAAAAAAATAATTAGTAGTTATATAGAGAATTTATTAAATAAAATTTTTTTTAAAAAAACTTTTTCAATTGATTAATAATAGTTACTCTATAGAAAAGTCAAGATTTTATTAAGTAAATCAGTCTTTTTATATTAAGTAAAGTTGTTTAGAATAGTAATCTATATATATTATAAAATTTTTAGAAAATATTTTACTAATTAACTTTTACATTTTATATTTCTATAAAAAAATTTAATTTTTTTCATATAAATGTAAATTGTAAAAGTTAATTAGTAAAATGTTTTTTAAAAAATAAGAAAATTTTATAATATATATAAATTGCTCTTCTGAACAACTTTACTTAATATGAAAAGATCGATTTACTTAATAAAATTTTGACTTTTCTATAGAGCAACTGTCATCGATCAATCAAAAAAAAGGTTTAAAAAAAATTTATTTAATAAAAAAAATATTACTAACTATAACCTATGATGATCATCACCTAGAGGCTATATCTCAAAAAACACAGGAATCATAAAAATGTTCAGAACCCCTGAAAACCTCGTGTAACCTAAAATTCGGACTATCATATCTAATTCTTGCTTCTGTTCAAACTGCACCCATGGGTTAATTGTAGTATTTTTCTAATAAAAATAATAATAATATACATTTATTGATTGGTAAATTTATAAATGTGACTATAGTGAATTTGTGACTATATAGGAGGTGACTATAAAGAGGCTTGACTGTATTAACGTTAAAAAATACTTTAGTTGTGGGGGATCTTATATTCGGATCATAATAATTACATGTTTTAAATTGGTGAAAAATGATTTTTTTTAGCATATTCTGGAGCGACTCCCAACCCAGGTTGGAGTGGGTTTAAAACATGTTTATGAATTTGGGGGCAAGGTTTAATTTAATGGATCAACCCGTACTATTCGTCATAGTTACCCACATTAACCTTATACGTTTTGCTTAATATATAATAAGCAAAGATTTTTTAAAATATAAATTTTTAAAATAATTTACATAGTTTGATCGAAAGTTATATATACAATAATAAATATTGTATTTTTTTAAAATTTTTTATTGATATATCGATATACAATTTGAAAAATAGTCGATAAATTTGATGTCTTTGAATTGCGCGCACCATATTTAATATATAAATAAATTTTATTTTATTCGAAATTTTTTTATAATAAAAAGATAATGACTTCTCGTGAAGTTCATTGTGTAAAAAGTCGCATCGCACCAAATACTTTGGTCAGTGCACTAAAGGTACAGAGAGAGAAATGTTTCTTGCTGTAATTAAAATATTTAGTTACCCAGACAAATCGATTCAAATCAACCAATCAAGTGAAAGTCCCTTTACTAAATTCGCTGTCTAATGCTTGACTTACAAACAAATGAAATCTGTAAAAACGCATGTTAAACCTGGACAGAAGGAAACTTTATCTTACTAAAGCATGGTTTGAATTTCTCAGTATGTAAAAACATTATTGATAATAAATATCTAAATATAGGTGGAAGAAACATCCAAAGAATGGAAACTAGAGCCTGAACATGAATTTCGCTTTGAGGTGGATTTTGGCACTACAGTGAAATTAAAGGTATGCATTACTTCAATTGTAAAAAGCCGGAAAGCAGTATTTATTGATATTAAAAGCATGTAAAAAAAAGGATATAAAATGTATATTTTTTTTATTTAATAAAAATAAGAACTTTAATATTTGTTTCGGCATAGAATAACATGTAAGAATGTAAAGTTATACTAATTTAATGATTCGAAAATCACGAATTTTTAAATTATTTACTATTATAGCTGATTTCTGGTACGGCGGAGATATATGGCACAGAAATCGGTATAGGGCCAGAATATGAATTTTCAGGTCGCAAAATTGCGATATTTACGTGGCATGGTTGCAAGATAGAGATATCCTAAATAAGATGAAATTATAATAGAAATAATGAAACTGTAACAACTAAATATTATCCTTAGCAAAATTATGCAACACATCAAAGGAACTTGTAGTGTAGAATATGTCGCTAATGAAACACCAATGACCAGTTATCTCAATATGCATCTGGCACTAGAACAACGCAGAGAAGCAGCCAAAGCCAAAGGTGAACAGGGACCAAGGGTAGCAATTTGTTAATATCTCGTTTGAATTTATACATTCATGTGACTGATTATAAATACTTTCTAAGGTAATGATAGTAGGACCTGAGGATGTGGGTAAAACTTCGTTGAGTAAGATATTACTTGCTTATACGCTGCGCCAAAGCAGACAACCCATATTTGTTGACCTTGATGTAAACGAGGCAAGTTAATTAAAGTAATGATAATTTAAGCTATTCAAATGTTTTTTTTTTTTTAATTTATTTTAGAAATACATAATTACATAGGGTTCTATTACAATGCCCGGTACTTTGACTGCGACCCCGATTAATCAAATAATAGACGTTGAAGAGGGATTTGGTTCTTCGGCGACAACTTCACCATCGTTAGGATCTTCAATGCTTCCAATAGTTTATTATTATGGGTATTCTGATCCAGGAGAAAATGTCAAGCTTTATAAAGTACTAACGGCAAAATTAGCGCAATCTGTCAAGCGCCGTATAGCCGAGGATGAGGATGGTGCGAAAGCTTTTTCATTGTCTCCTTTTACATATCATTATTTCATAATAGTAGGTTATATAACTTTATTCAAATATCTTTGCAGCTAGAATTTCGGGTATGATGATAGACACTAGTGGTCTTATAGACAGTACAGGTTATGAGATTATTCAACATTGCGTAGATATATTTGATGGCAAGTTAACTTGAATTTACTTCATTGTAGTTGTATGACATGAAATTTCCGTAACTTTCAAAATATTTCGATATTATTTCGAAATTTTTTAATTATTTCGAAATTCTTTCGAATATTTCGAAATATTTCGAAATTATTTCATTATTTTCGAAATATTTTGATATTTTTCTAAATATTTCGCAACTTACTCAAATTCTTGAAGATGCAACTACAAATAAAAAAGAAATTTGGATTTTCTCTGGTTAAATATTTTTGATTCTATCTCTCTAGTGAATATTATTATTGTACTTGGTCATGAGAGATTGTACAGCGATATGGCAAGACTATATAAAGACCATTCTAATATCGACGTTTTGAAACTAGCTAAGTCTGGCGGGGCAAGTCTTTATTATTATTATTATTATTATTATGAAAAGATTTTATATTAAAGAAATATTGAAATTTAATTAAACGCAGGTAGTTGATAGAGGAAAAGTTTTTCGTCGTCAGGTTCAAATGCGCAAGATTCGAGAATATTTTTATGGTTTGCCTAAATTTGAGTTATCGCCTTGTTCAACATTGATCAATTTAAACGATATAACTATATATCGAGTAGGAGTTGGTTGGTATTAACATTAGAATTATTAGTGTAACATCTTTAAGTTTTGTAACAAATCGACATTTTGTACACCACGTGGCATTAGGATCATTGGCACCTTCGTCTGCCTTGCCAATCGGGATCGACAGGAAAGTCAGTGAGACTCAATTAGTAAAAGTGGAGCCTGATGATACTATACGTCATTCCATTTTAGCACTTACTGCTGCTAATAGTCCGGATGAACAAACATTACTGGAATCTAATATTATCGGCTTTATATACGTGTATATATACACATTTCATTTACTTTATATTTGAATTTCATATATCAATACTTTTTTTTACATTCTAACTCTACCTTTGATTATAATTAAATACTACAGTTCAGAGGTTGATATGGTCAAACAAAAGATGACTATTTTGACACCGTGTCCCGGTCGTCTACCTAAGCAATACTTGATAATGGGTTCATATAAATGGATGGAAAGTTGATTAACAATACATTTAATTATTTTAAAAATGTCAATTGTTATCATTTGTTCATTAAATAAGTTTAAACATAGTGTCATAAAATTATATATATGTTTTGATCTTTGAGCTTTGTTTTTTTTATTTATTTGAATGGATCTTTTTTTTTTACGTACTCAAATTTATGAGCACAGTAATTGCCATAGCTATTGCCATTATTGTTATTGCTTATTATTATTGATCCAAACCAACACTGTGTGCAACCTTTATTTTCCGATTAAAATGACATTTTACCGTCACACAAAGCTCAAGATTCTAACGCACGTACCTGTGTACATACTAGTGAAATAGTAATAATTTTTAATTTTTTTTATTATATGACGCAATCAAGTAATCTAACAATTAAACTGCGGTAGCGTAGTACGGATGTATAAAAGAATAGAGATTCAAAGTCTTATGATATAATTGGATTCACCGGAGTTTACGGATTTTCAACCGTCCAATTTTGAATTCCTAAAGTCAACCACACGGCCGTTGAACCCCGTACAAGAGCTCTCTGTATATCTGTACAATTTGGTTAGGACTTAAAAGTTATTCCCTTTCAACTAGCATTTCCTTTTGACACTACTGTTCGCATCCGCAACTTTTTGAATACGTGACATTTACTAAAACAAGGTATTACTTTTCTGGTGACATTATTAATGGGAATTTACTGGTGAATGCGATTGAACGCGAGAATATGAAATAACTTTTGAATTTGTGAATTATAATATCTAATTAGAGACAAGACACGTCCAATCTCTTGCATCAATTTTAGATCGTCGTTTACAAACGAAGATCCCAAATAATTTTTTATACTGTTTGACTTTTCCACGTTGATCTAAAAGTGCTGGAAGTTTGTATATTGAAGACATTGAAGAATGGGCCGCAAAGAATTCATTCAAGATGTCAAGACGCTTAAAGAACATTTTCGTGGCTTAAGTTCTAAAAGTGCTGCCTTGGTAAAAGGTACTGATTAACAATTCGTTATCTTTAACCTTTGTCTTTTCAATGATGCACAATAATTTCGCGTATTAATACTATTGACATTATCGATTATATTCCTTTATTAGACTTTGATTTTCAAGATCCGGAATTAAGTTTCAAATTTACATACAAGACTGGAAAATCGTTCACTGTACAGAACTTTGTCAATGGTAGGGTCTCTTATTATTAAAATTAACTTCCCAATTCTTGCCTTTTTTATTTTATTTTATTTTAAATCCGATAATTTGAGTGCGAAGCTTCTTTTTTCTTTGTTGACTTTCCAAGATTCATCTTTACAGTCTTATCCATCTTCGTTCAGTGCATTTATATGTGTGGACAATGCAAATGATGATGAATCTAATACTGGTATATATATTTTATAGCCTTTTAATTGTTCTTCCTATAAACCACTTATATACTAATTTTAATTTATTTGAATAGCTGCAAAGTGCTTATCTAACGTTTGCATCGATAAAAAATCGGTGAGCGAAGTTGTGGCAACTATCGTATCTAAACTATGCGAACATTTCAAGATTTCTCTTCCCAAAGAACTCTCTATGAACTCTTTAATTAAATTTGCTCGCTCTGCTGGAGGCACTTCAGCTGCAAAGCCTACACCATCGACAGTTCAGACTCCAATTATGATGCTAAATCGAGATTTGGTTGAGTTGAAACATTTTAAGTATGTTCAACTATTTAAATAATGTCATTATATTTTTATATTAAATTATTAATTAATTTAAGGTTGAATTATTTTATGTCTTAGATATAATGCTGAGCTGCTTTGTGCAGATCAAATAGGCTTCAAAGTGGCCGTTTCGACGCCGGTAGCTCGACTTGGGTTGAGTTCAGAGGCTTGTGATGCGTGGAATTTAGATCCTGAACGGTGAATTTATAATTTTATTTGATAATTATGAACTATTTAATTAATAAACAATCTAATTAATTAATATTTATTTATCTATTTATGATAATTTCACGCGGTTTAGGTATTTGGTATGCATTATGCAATTCTCTCCAAACTATATAGACCTACAAAGTGCAATAGCTGACGCTTTCCAAGCGAAAGCATATCTTATTAAAGAAGGTGGTTATCAAGCTATAAAAGAATCGTTGAAAAAACAATTTCCTATTCAATTCACCGTATTGACGTCGTCATTACCGAGAGGAGTACCAAGTCAATCACATCATAAAGATGACACTTTGGAGAGCGATCATTTTGTGCTTTCTTGGACCTTAACAAGGCTTTTAAGTGATAAATTCTTTGATATGTTATGTGATCGAATGTGGTTTGGATGTGGCTGGTCTGGTGTCGAGTGGGCAGATCTTAAGCGTAATAAAGATTTAGTTCATGATTTTCTCAATAATGGTGAACTTATTTCTGAACAAATAGAAGAATGTTTAGCTAAAGATGAAGAACAACATGGTGTTTTAACCTATCTTGAAGGTGAACATATTGAAAAGGCTACTGAATCTACAAATCGAAATTTTCTTTTATTGGTTTTACGGTTCCTTCGTCGTAGAATTCTTCTTTCAACAAAATATTGCCTGACATGTCATTTTCCCCATATGGAGTCTGTGTCATCTATTAGACCTTTTGTTTGTGGAACTGCATTGTGCCAACATCAAGCACTTGTAGGCCTTGGCAATCTTTTTGAAGCGGTTTTGGTGAATAGTCCTGTTGTCGTAGATCTATTGATATCTTTATGTTACGTCGCGATAAGTAGCCATAATCTAAGTCCATTTCCGTCCAGGGCTATAGGTATCACTACTGTAACAAAGTATGATATTCAAAATTCATTGGTTGTTGATTGGGATACCAATCAAGGTACGATTGGTACACGTATTGATGCTGGATACGCAGTTTATGGGTGGAAAGGGTTCGATAGTCAAGTGTTGGAAAATGATAATTTGGAGGTATTTCATCCAGAGACAGGTCAACCTTTTGCCGTTAATCGATGCAGTCACACCACCACTGTACGTGTATTGGAAGTTACATCAACATACCTGGTTACCGACTTTCCAATTGTTGTACCAATTTCGGCTGTTTCTAGTCGACATGTATATTTACCTTTCCGCGTTTATCGTCGAAGTGAAAAAAATTTTTTGAACTTGGATGGACAACCTAATTACAGCCTTTTACAAAGTGTTATCGATAAGTTACCACAAGTGAATGAAATGGTGAAATATGCAAAAAAAAAGACTTTGAAGCAAGAGCTAGATAAGCTGGACACTTTATGTTTCCCACTTTTATCATGGATAATTTCTTCCAATCGTACACATTTGCGTTTATTAGAATCCGATGAGGAAAAAGTTCAGTTCAATGAAACGTCATCTGCATATGGAAATTGGAAACAATTTATTATGATAATGAGTTCTCCTGAGAAAGAAGAAACTTTCCAAGTTGAAAAGGATAAATTAAAAAAAGAAAGGCGGGGACAAAGTATATAATTATTATTTGTTATTTAAAGAACTAACGGGTCACTCATTGGTCCGTATATTATTTTTATTTTAGCTTTGGGTGAATTATTCGCTTTCCACGGTTCACCACTTCACAATTGGCATTCAATCATTCGGTAATACCACCTTTGTCCGTGTGCGTGTTAATGATGTGACAAAGTTATGTCGCACTCTTTCTCATTTAATTTTACAACTTCCTAGAACATCACTTAATTGGAAAAAAGTTGTACATGGAAGAGCATTTGGGGATGGAGTTTATCATTCCCTTCAAGCTGCAACCTCAGCATCATATGCTGGAGCTTCATATCATCGATATGAAACAGGTGTATGGAAAAATTCGATGTTGGTTGTCCAAAAATGTATGGCTTTATGTGAAATAGTTAATAGGCCGTCACAGTTCAGAAGGTAATATACCCATTTTTTAAAAATATAATATTAAAGCATAAATTAATGAATTTTCCTCAACGTTTCTTGTTTTAATAGCACAAATCCTCACTTGGTAGTTCAGGATGAAAATTGGATTACAACTCGTTATCTTTTTGTTGAGTGTTTGAGAGATCCATCAGATCCTAATAACGAAAATGAAGACGAAGATTGGACACCAACTTATCAACCGACCCCTGTAGTTCCTTTATATAACATGACCCCATCGTTTGCCACATCAATATCGAATTCGCTATCTAACGTTCTTATTAATCGTCGAAGAGACAACACATATATAACGTTAGATAGTCAATATTATCCGATGTGGTTCAATAATCAACCATTGCAAATTCCTAAACGTGACTTTTCCATAATCTATAATGAATTACCAAAAGGAAGTTCGGTCGACGTAGGTCAATTTATTTACAAACCGGATGCCCAAGATATGATAAAGGTATCACTAGATTCTGGTTACCAATCAAACGGATTTGATGTCAACGATGAGGATGCTTTGGATGAAGTGGACGATTATGATGCTGAGGAAGATCAAGATATGGATGATAATGAAAATAGCGATGAAGATGAAGAGATGTATGATGATGATCAAGATGAGGATTTGGATGATGGTGAGAATTATGAAGACTATGACGATGGGTTTAATTTTAAGGAAACTGAAGAAAAGAATGAAGACAAGTTTGACATCGATGATGGTACACTATCGTTATTCCAATCACTTTGTACTTATTCATAAACATTTATTAATGTGAATCGGTACAATTTAGGCGACGGTTTTGACCTTAGTTTGTTGCCTCTTCCTGGTATGTTTTTGAAATTTTGTCATTTTAAATTAGTATGAATGTATAATTTAATTATTTCACTTTTGCAGCGGAATCATCTAAAGCGGCTACACAACGTATTTGCCGTGAATTAAGGTCTATTATACATAGACAAAGTGAACCTTCTAATGATTTTGGCTTTACTGTTAATACCGAACAATTACAGTCTGTTTATCAATGGGTAGTACACTATTGATTTGCTTAATAACTTTTATCTTTATTAAATTTCACTTGATTATATTAACTTTAATATCCCAATAGGTCGTCCAACTTAAAGATTTTGATCCTTCTCTTCCCTTGGCACAAGATATGGCCAGGAATAAGGTAAAAACAATCGATTTAGAAGTAAGATTTGCACCCGACTATCCGTTTGTACCACCGTAAGTTTCTCATACTACTATTTACCTATAAGTTTTTTAAAATTTATTTTTCAACGCTGATTTATTTTATCAATTATCAAGGTACATTCGCGTAATTAGACCAAGACTTTTACGATTCATGGATGGTGGTGGTGGTCATGTAATTATCAATTGTTTTCTTGTGTCAACATGGTTTTTCTTTTATTAATCATTTATTTTAACCGATTAAATTAGGTTACTGCTGGTGGATCAATATGTATGGACCTTTTAACACTTGGAAACGCGCTAGAACGCGGCTGGTCTTCTGTCTATACGATGGAAGCTGTCTTGTTACAAGTATGTCATATTACTTTCATAATATAGATAGATAATATATATTTGGTACTTATTATATTTAATATCAGGTTAAAATGGCTTTAAGTTCGTTGGATCCAAAGCCTGCGAGACTCGATCGTCATTGGAACAACGAATATACACCTGGGGTGAGTAATATGCGGATTTTTTTTAAAAAAAACAAAACAAATAAGTAATATAATAACAATTGTTATTTTTTTTACAATTTCTTAGGAAGCTATTGATTCGTTTATAAGAGTTGCAAATAATCACAACTGGACCATTCCACCACAATGGTCCACTTTGTTTGGCCGCTAATGGAGATAGTGCTTGTTCATGATCTCGGTTATTAGCAAACCGCGTCAGGGAGGTGCTTGAAAATCCCAATATTAGATGTATAATTATGGTGACATCACAACTATAAGTAATAATTATGATAAATACAAAACCAATTGTCTCTACTTTTTAATAAATTAAACAATTTTCATCTTAAATATCAATGATACAAGTGCCATAATATTTTAACAATTGTAGCAGTGAAATTCAAATTTTGAATGTCAAGTTTTTTAGAATCGTTTATAATTATATTTCAGTTTGTCTGATGCATTAAAGAACATCTTAACTAATTAATACCTCCGAATCTTGCCTAATGTCTTCAGCTTCTTCGATCTTATCATCTAAGGCTTTTAATGAGTTGTAGTCTGCTTTTTCAACTCATTTTGTTTTTTCTTACTTAAAATACCTATCAAAGAAATACATTTTAACTCCAATATTATACCTGAAGTGAATCTTGTGGTTGATGGGTCGAAAAGTTCAGGCGCAAATCACTTCGAATTTTCTAACATTTTTTTAATGAGTGAATGAAGACAGAATAAAGTTGAGTGGTTTTTTTGTTGAAAGTATCAATTCAATTGCTATCTAAAATGCAATAATTTTTAAACATTCTAAAAGATTTGGATTTATGGTAATTTAAAATTAGATCAGAAATGGTAAGATGTTACCTTTCAATATTGACTTATATGTAATATTTATCAACAGGGTTATTATTTACAATGCCTAACTATTTGAGAAAAAATAAATTAACTAATGATTTGTTAATAAATGAGAGCAAATAATTAATACATTATAATAAAATATGATGTTATTTTATAATTAAATTTTATATAGTTAGAATCTTTTTTCTAAGCAATTATTACTACCTACGTTTTTTTTTTTTTTTTTTTTTTAAATATTAACAGTAAGGTTATGCTTTTAACTTTATTGAAATTCAATTGAAGTTTTTACAAAAAAAAATTTGCTTTTAAATTACAAATAAAGAATAAAGACTTAAACATATAATTTGTGACCTAAACCTATAAGAGTGGCCAAGGCTCACCTAGATTTGAATGTTAGTAATAATATAGAAAAGAGAAATATGATATTTAATCTATTGGATAGTCTAAAGATCAATTTTAGTAATAATTTGTAGTATTGAAATAAGAGATAAGAGTAAACTAGAACTACTTATGTTTTTTTTTTTTAGATTATACAAATGTTTTTATTATAAATATCAAATAAATAATATAAAAGAAACAATTATAATTATATTATGAATAATTGATTTTTAAGTTAATAAATATTAATAAACATTAACTTATCAATTTATTAAAAAAATTTTTTCTGTTATATGATTTTTAATGTTTTTTTATTATAATATATAAAAAAAGTTTTTTGTTTTTTTAATATAATTATAAAAATTTAGAAATATAAATAAATTTTTTTTGTTATAATTATATAAGTTTATAAAACAAATAGGATTTACAAAAACAACTAAGTAGTATAAATTAAACTTATTGTATATTTGATGATTGAGAATAGTTAGTTAAGAAACTTGTATAATATAACATTTAAAGTTGTTGTAAATATATAAGTAGATCATAGTAAATTTTTAATAAAAGAGAAGTAATAGTTTTATTCTAATTAATGTTATTGAGTATAAGATATAATAAAGTAAGATCAAGGTTTTTGATAACTTGATTTTATTAATTAGTAAGTATATTAATAATAACATTAATAATAGAATAGGAAGAATAAACTATTATAAAGACTTTTGAAAAAGAATAAAATTAATAGAGTTATACAGTAGAGTATCATATTATTATAAACACTTTTTAAAAATTTATATTAAACTAAATAAGCAAAAATTAAGTTCAAAATTATATAAAAAATTGCCTAAATCTAAGGCTTTTAAATAAAAAAAATCTATAAAATTCTATATAGTAGTTGTTAAAATAGTTAATATTACACAAAATTATATAATGTTATATTTATATGAAAATAGTAATTGTACAAATTTGGTTAGATTAAGTTTTTATAAAATAACTTAATTTTTTATTAAATAAACTAAATTTGATTATTAAGTAAAATTTGTTCAATATAATAAATTACAAATAATTTTAAATTGTTAAAAACTTTTAAAAAATTTTAAACTAAATATTATTATTAAATATAAAAGTTAAATTATTAAATTGATAATTAACAAATTGCCAAATAGAGTAATTTTACTATTTTTAATAATTTTATAAATATTTTTTTAAAAATTTTAAAATTTCAAAATATGTGTATTTTTTTATACTAAACAATTTGTTTTGTTTTTTGTTTTTTTTTTATTAAAATGATCCTTTTGGTCTTTTAACTTTTATTAATCACTTATTAGTATTGTAGTTCAATGAACTATTACAAAAAAGTATACAATTGGTTACATATATAACTTTTCTATATTACCTATTGTAATAGAATTTACTTTTTTTTCTATATTAGTATATATTTATTTTTAGCTCTATATTATATTTTATATTTTTTTTAATATTTTTACATAGTTTATAGATTATTTTATTAGTTTTAATCGCCTATTTAATAGGTTAATATTTATTTTATTAGTAGATTTCTTATAGTATTTTATTTTACCCAATAGTTGTTAGAATATCTAAAAATACAGTTGTTTAGTATTACAAGGACCTTGATCAAAGGCTCCAGATTATGCTTCAGATGCCCCAGGTGCCTCCAAACATTCTAAAATGATAAAACAATTAATTTAAGTATAGTTAATTAATATTTATTAATTACAGTATAATGCAATATTTACTATAATGTTACTATATAATTTCTATATACTACTATAGTTATTTTTAGTTGTACTTAGGACAACATATGGGCTACACAATGATATTTATTTTTTTTAGTTAATATATAAGTTATTGTACAATAAAGTGCTAAGCATTGGTAAAAATAGAAAGATACAAGATTGATTTATCATTTGTGTACAAGTATTATTAGTGAAATGTACATAAAATTTCTTAATTTTTGCTGTATTTTGAATGTCTATATGGTCTAAAATGATGCTACAACTCATAGTAGCTCTAAAACTAATCAATTATTAGGTTAAAAGCTATAAAAAAAATAGCTTTTTGCCCTTCTAAAAGGACAGTTCTTAGAAGTTCTGTTTTTATATATATAAAAAGCTTCTTGTAATAATTATTTAACCAACAACTCTTTAATAAAATAATTTTTAACTACTATTCTTTAAATATTATTTATAAAAACTATTATTTATTTTATTCTTTATTTTATTTTTCTCTATATTTTATCTTTATTTTTTTTATTTTTTTTTCTTGTAATAATATAAAGTGAATAGCTAGTTTTTTTAATTAATTATTTAACAAATACTAGCTTTATATTATTGGAATTTAAAGTTTATATATAGCTGTAAACAGTCTGATTATTAAGACTTTTTTTCTTCTAGTTATACTTTATAAACATTTCTAAGTTTTAAAGTCTAATAATCCTTGTACAGAGTAAACATTTTGTTACATCCAATCTGCACAAACTGAACAATAGAATTAGTTTAAAAGCTAGTTTTATTGTTGTACCTTATAGTGCCTAGAAGGCTATTGAATTTAAATTTTACTTTTATATATTTATTTCTTATTTTTGTTTATTTTTATTTATTTTATTTTCTTTTAAATAAAAAATCTTTTACTCAACACTTATGTTATTAAAAATTATTACAGCTTGCTAGTTTTTAGTAAATTTTATTATACTATTTAAAGAGTCTACCTAAAGGTTCTTTATTAATTGCTATATCTAATATTCCTGTTTGGATATTTCACTTTAAACCCTCTGAACTTGTAATTTATATTAACTTACTAGATCATACTCAGATGCTCAGATCATTGTCTCAACCTTAGAACTAATTTATTTTTAAGATAAATCTTCAAAGCTTTCTGTACTTATTTTTACAACTGATCTAAGTATTACTATAGCAGAACTAATACTTGTGATTAAAGCTTAATTATTAAACCACTATGTCCTTATAGAGTTTATTCAGACCCCAATATCTACTTTACAGTATAATTCCAATACTTTAGTCTACCTCTAAATTTTATCAAACTTCTAATTCAGATGATCTGTATAGGACTACAATCAGTTTATCAGTATATTAGATTAGTCTAATATTCTTTTCTTCTGGTTTATTACAATGGCCTGGTTGGTGGTATCTTTAAGACTTCCAAGTTGGAGATTCTTGCCTATCTGGTTAATAAGACCTAGATATTTATTTCCTCAAACTAGCCTTTATAGTAGTACTGTTAAAGATCCAGCTATCTCTCTATTTGGGTCTTTCTAAATAGACTTCTTGTTAACTAATTTTAATATATTTATATAACTATGAAGACTTATCTAGTATTTGTATTACTTAGTTGTTAGTTTGTATTCCTTTATATAACTCTAACATTGCACAGATGCCCTATAATCTGCCAGTCATGCTGATATGACTATTATTACAGGTATCTTAATCCAATTATTAGTAACAGTTGTTATAATATAAATATTAAATAGGTGATTATCTAAATTTTTACTATCGATAAGATTTGAATATCTAATCTACCACTTGAAAGATTAATAACTTAACTACTTCACTAGGTTACTAAACTCTTACTAAACAAATTTTATTTAATAATTAAGCTTAGTTTACTTAATAAAAAATTAAGTTGAATATATATTAAGAATTAAAATTAATATTTACAAGTAACTCTTGATATAAAAAACCTTCAATATAAGAAAGTTGGCTTATAAGAAAGTTTTTAACTGACCCTGATTTAAGCTTAATAAATTTCACTCGATATAAGAAAGTTTATTAAGAATCTCTTAATATAAGGATATAAGAAAGTTCAGGCTGCCTCTTTATTATTAAATTAGTTGCAATATAAGAAACTACATAATGTATATCCAATCAAAATTCGAGATCATATAATACAAATATATATATATAACACAAAATTGATTTAAAAAAAATCCTGCATATGTGCATATAGGTAGAAAAATACTGTAATTAATAATTATATTATGGAACCAGTTTGAATGCATGCATATGCCCCATGATCGAACAAAATTAACAAGGCATATATATTAAAATAGGAATAATAGAAGCACTGTAATAAGGTTTTAGAATGGTGATATGAAAAACAATCAGATAACAGAATATAGTAGGAAAAACAAAAAAAAAGTGAAATACATTATATTAGTAATGTGAATAGAGTTAAAATAGGTAAACAAAATAAGATACTTATCTTATAATAGTTTTAAAACAATCAATAAAAGGATAAATAGTGGAAAAAGTAATAAAGAGAACCTAAAAATAAACAAGTTAGATGGCAGTTACAAACATATATAAAAGCATTGACAAAATTATTAAATAAACTTATCATTTATAGCCCCAATTTTTTAGAAAAATCATTCACCCTTATAATAGTAGTTGTTAATTGTTAAGTTGTAAAGTTGTAATTAGTAGTAGACCCAATTAAGTAAAACTATAATGTATAGAATTTAGTAAACATACTAGCCAAATTATTCACACCTTAAATAAAGCCACCCTTTTATGTTTAATGCTATTATTACTCTTGTCATTTTGTAGTAACTATAAGATCCATTTACCAACCTCATAAAATGAAAGAAAAAAAAAGATACAAACCAAAAAAAAACAAAAGAAGTCTTATTAGTGTCAAGTCTGAAAGAATTAAATACAAAAAGGTCAATTATAAAGAAGATACTTACCTAAGCTGATAATATTGCAAGAGATTAGAAGAAAGAAGACAAGTAGTCAGAACCCAGAAAAAAGCCATTGAGAGACTTAAAAATCAAAAGCATAATGAAAATAAAACTCAATCCCAACATAAAAAAGAAAAGAAATAAAAATTTTGTTAGAAAGAATATTCAAGAAAAAAAACAGAAGAAAGGAGCAAAACTAAAGAATACTGTATCTGAACAAATAGTAGAAACTATGAAAAGTGTCATTTGGATAATATCTTTAATAGTCATATTGATAACCTACATATTATAGTAAATAGACAATTAACTAATTAAATTGATCGCAAATAATTACATCATAACTTACAATGCATAAAAATGCAATGACAGCTTATTATTTAAGTTAGCTATATAAAAGCAAATCTTATTCTATATATTTTTTTCTTTTTAAGATCAGTACTTTAACAAAAGCTGGTTCTATACAGTATTATTTTTGCTATTAAGTTTTTATAATTACATATTAGCCTTTGGTTAAAATGGTAAAAACTAGTAACTCTTCAAGTAGCAACTATTAGTTTGGTCTTCAGTTAATAGAGTTGAAAAAAGAATGTTAAATAAGACAAACACCAATAAGGTTAAGAGACAAACTATTGAAACTGAAAAGGCTAAGTGAATTATATTGACAAAAGTTCAAAAAGCTGAACTTTGTCACTTGTATAAAAGTGAATATACTCAGCTTTTACTTGCAAACTATTTTAAAATTGGTGAATCAATAGTTTCAAAAATACTTAAACAAGAAGATTACTGGCTTTCAATTAATCCAAATTCAACACAAGCAAAGTCTAAACAAGATTGCTCAGCTAAATACCCCCAGCTTAAAGAAGTCTTAAGTTTATAGATTTTAAAAGCAGAAACTTATTATTAAACAATTATGGGAGCAATTATTTAACGTAAAGTTTTTCAGTTTGCTGAAAAGTTACAAATTAGTAATTTTGGAGGATCTAAAGGGTGGCTTGCAAATTTTAAAAAAGATTTCATATTAAAGAGTATACAAGACAAGAAGAAGCAGCAAGTACTCCATTAAATGAACTTTCACAATACTATGATGAACTCAAAGATATTATTAAAAACTATAATCCACAAGATGTGTATAATTGTAATAAAACTGGCTTGTATTGGTGCTTAGAATCTGAAAAAACTCTTGCAAGTGGGCCTGTTCATGGAAAAAAAAAGGCAAAAGATCATGCTACAATTCTAATTACATGTAATAGTACTAAATTACCTCTACTCTTTATCTATAAATACCAAAACCCCCATGCTATTCGACACATTGATAAGGCAAAATTGACTGTTTATTACTATTGAAATTCTTCTTTCTAAATGCAGCTTTCAATTTTTAACTATTATATTCGAATGCTTAATGAACAAATGAAATGAGCAAAAAGAAAAATTCTTTTATTAATGGATCAAGCTTTACCACATACTCTTGAAAAAGGATTTGTTCTTTCTAATATTAAAATATACTATCTTACTACTAATATAACAACACATTTGCAACCTTGTGATGCTGGTATTATTTGGAGTTTTAAGGTGCACTACCATAAACTATTTTGTGAAAACTGAATTGCAGCTTATAAAGAAGCAATTGAAACAGGTGAAGATACTTTGATTTTTAATATTAAAGATACTATTGATCTTTCTGCTAAAGTATGAAAAAAAGTTACCAATAATACAATTTGTAATTGTTGGATTAAAACTGGAATTCTTCCAGATAATTATTTTTTTTTGAATGATCCTTTACTAACCATCCAGAAACTAATAGAGAATTTTGAATTAGTTGATCTTACCTTACCAAGATCACAAAAATTAGAGAGTATAAATCATACTGATCTTGTAACAGAAATTCAGTCTCTAATCAGTCAGCTTCCTGTAACTAATCCAATGCAAGTAGAAAATTTTATTGAGCCCAATCATAGTATTGAAATGGATATAATGCCTAGTGATGATGAAATAATTACTGTTATACTTGATTATGATTGCAATAAAGATGATAAAAATAAACCTGAAGTTCATATTTCTTATAAAGAAGTTATTACAAGCATTAATAATATTTTGCATTTTATTGATCAAGAAGATGGATTTAAAGTAGATGGATCTTTTGTTCAAAAACTAAATAGGTTTAAAAAAATGTAGTTAGGGATAGCATTGCTAAAAAAAGACAAATGACTATAGATTTATATATGCAAAATTAGTAATTTAAAACAGAAAATTTAATGCTTTAATTATAATAATTTGGTTTATCGATTTAAAATAAATAAATTTAAAGTTTGCTTATTTAAAGATTGAATAAGTAGAATTTGTTTTTTAAACTTGAAAGATTTCTGTAAAATTAATATATACGGTCAACCTCTCTAAGTGCAACTTATTAGAACTAGGCTTTTAGCAACATTTACTTAAAAAATAATTAAAATAAATTACATTTACAGAAACAAATACCATATAGCACTGCTTATAATATCCTTTGAAAATAATATCCTATTACATAAGATACCCTCCCTTTCTACCAATAAATCACTGAATCTATGAATAGTACTCAGTACTAATCAATTTTAAAAGTCAAGGTTTTGAATAAGACCCTAGTACTATAAGCAGTGCTATACAGTATATATATCAGACATATACTTAGATCTGAAGTTAAAGGTGTATTATAAGTGAAGTTGCATTTAAAAAGTTTTAACTGTAATTAGTTTTGTTTACTAAAAAATAGTTGACTTATTATATATAAAAGTAGCACTACTTAAATGTATGCTAGGTTTGTAACACAGCAAAAATTCTTTAACATTTATTTATATTAGAATTAGAGTTAGGGTTAGAAGATAGTTTATAATAAAATTGTCTAATAGAACCTTTTTTGTTAGATTATTAAAGGTAATTTTTTATGCTAATTTTCAAGAAATAAGCAATTTTTAACAAATAGATATTTGATTTAAATTTTCTTAATCATGATACATTGTGCCTGATCTTGAAATCTAATTCATAGTTCAGACAATTTGTACTACAAACCTAGCATACATTCAAGTAGTACATAAAAGTAAGTATTTAATAATTGTCTAATATAGATAAAAAAAATTGATACTTTGCTATTAAATTACATATTAAAACAAATACAGTTAACTACTGATATAATGAATGCCCTTTATATCAGATTAAACAGTTTAGTAGATTGCTAAATTTTTAAACCAGTTAAATAAACTTATGTTCTATATAGTGAAAAGGTTTGATAGTTTACTTAAGTGAATTAACTGGCAACCAATTATGATATTATTCTTATAACAATTAAAAAATATAATTTAAAGAACTCCATAACAGAATTTTTATTTGTCAAACTATTCTATTATATAAATATAACAATTATGCTATATAATAAAATCTTTAGGCCAGTTCAATTTTTTGATTATTAATATGTAGTTGTAAATAAATAAATAAATAAAATAATTTTAAATTTTTATTAGTGATATTATTCTTGATAATCAAACCTATAATAATTAATAAATATAAATAAATTATATATATTGTATTTTAATTTATAAATAGTTATATTTAGAAATATTTGATATAACAAAGTTTTTATTAAAACATATAACCTTTCTTATAATGAAAGTCTTTTGTTATAAGAAACTCTCGATATAAGAAAGATTTTAGTTGGACCCAAGAACCTTCTTATATCGAGAGTTACTTGTATATTAAATCTCTATTAAAAACTAGGTTTTAGTATAAATAAAAAATCCTAAAATTTTTTAAACTTAATTATTTCAAAAAATATTATATAGAATTTTATATATTTTTTATTATTTGAAAACTATAGTTTTAAATAATATTTTATATAATTTTTAGTTCTATATCTTGTTTATTTAGGTTAATATAAATTTTCAAAAAGTATTAACAATAATATAATACCTTACTGTATATTTTGCTTATATCTTAAGATAAAAACTAAATTGGTTTATAGTTGCATAATATATCTTTAATAAGATTATTAAGTATATAAATTAGTATAAATGTGTTGTTATTAAATAAAGCAACATAATTGTATAGTAAAAGAATAGAATATTAATAGTAATAATTTTTGTATAAACTTTTTAAGAATAAAGTATAATTTAGATTATTTTTATATACAAAAAAAGGGTTAACTCTTCTCACTGATCACCAAAGCACAAACTTACAAAAAAAAAAATTGAATTTTATACAAAAACCAGTATCAAAACAATAGTTAAAGACTTAGACAAAAAGAAAGATTACTTAAAACAGATCTAGTAAGTGCAAAAATAAGGAAAATAAAAAAAACATAGCAAGTAGAAAGAAGACAAGCTTGACAAACAGAAATCAAAAAAAAAATTTTGAAGAAAACAGTATTAATCTGAAATTGTATATTGTTTTGGACTATATGTATATATAAGAAAACAAATAAACATATACAAAAATAGGAAGAATAGATATATAAGTATTACAAAATACATATGATAGAAGTATTTAAAAATAGTTATATAAGTATAGTCAGATATTAATACAAATAAAAGCAGAAGAGTCTAGGATGCTAAAGTTGGTAAATGAAAAGGCAGAGACAGTATTAAAACTTATAAATAGCAAAGAGTTAAATCAAGAACTAGCAAATAAAGACAATCAATTTAATGTAAAAGATATAGTTACAGTAGCATTATAAAAAACAGATTTATTAAAAATAATAATGCTAAGAAAAATATACAAAACAATAATTAAAGTAAATGTAAAAGACCTAACTAGTATAAAAAAATAAACAGAAGAAATAAATCATATAAGCCAACATTCAATAGCAATAGAAAGTATGAGCAGTAAAAAAAATCAATCAATATCAAAAGAAGAAGTAACCACATCAGAAATGTATATAAAGAAGATGAGACAAATGACAGATACAATAAATATAGTAATAAAAAAAAAGAACTACAATAGAACACAAGTGAAGAAGAAAAAAAATGACAAAAAAGAAGGAATAAAGAAGACACAAAAGATACAAAAGACACAAATGTGGTAACAAACTGAATTTCTTAAACCTAAGCAATTGCATTCTTTTAGAAAAAATCAATTGTAATAGTAACCACTTGGTTGATTTAGATGTTAGTAATTGTTTCCATTTAATTGAACTCGATTGTCATAATAATTTGGTGACAATGAAAACAACAATAGACAAATACATAGAAGAAGAAATTAAAACATTAAAAACAAATTAATGCAACAAGATTGTCAAGATATAATAACAGCAATTAGAAGTCAAGAAGAAGAAGAAGAGAGAAGAAAAAAATAAAATCATAAAATAGAAAGAAGCAGCTTTATGAAGGCATCATTAAAACAAAGTATATAGTTATCTATAAACAGAGATTGTAATAAAAAACTAATATATGCAGCAAAAATACTAGCATATAACATACTAGGCAGCTTAAAAGAAGAAAGAACAAAATTTGTAAAAAGACTATTAATAACTAATAAACATGTAATAGAAGTCAAAGAAGTGTTCAAGAAGGGTAATGCTTGGATTGTAATCAATTTTGATTGTAAATATGGTAGAGAAGAAGCAATCAACAAGATTTAAAGAAAACATAATAACTGGTTCAAAATGATCTCTGATACAGAAGAACATAAAAATAAAAATAAAAAAAAAGGAAAAAAGAAGACAAAAAAGAAAAAGGAAACAATAAGAGAAAAGAAAGATGCAAAAGAGAAAAAAGAAATAAAAAGCAAAATAAAGAGCCAAAGAGAAGAAAACACAGACAAAAAAAAAAAAAAAACTTAGTAACGCTTATAGTATGGGACCTATCAAAGGAAATCTCAGAGCAAGAGGTCAAGTATCTAGTAAGAAAAGTAGAAAATATATTCTTATACAAAATGAAAAGAAGTACATATAAGATGACAGCAATAATTAAAGTTAAAAAAGAGGCTGAACAGATATTCCTATAAATAATTGCTTTGAGAAATAGAAAACTAGTAAGAATAATAGTAGATAAAGAAGAAAAAAAAAACAGTTTATAGCAAGACTAAAAAGAATACCAAAAGGAATATCTAAACTAATTCTTCTAAAAGAACTCAAAGTTAAAAAGGCAATGGCAGTATATATACCATCAAATAGATGAGAAAAGCCAAAAAATTATGTAATAGTATTATTCAAAAGCCAAACATATATAAATATAGCTACTAAGAAAAAAGTTTGGTATAATGGAACTTTAATGTTTTGGTAATGCAAAACCCAAAAAGATAATAAAAAAATATAAGAAGACAGTAGTAGAAAGCAAGAGATACAAAAGAATATAAAAAAGATACAAGAAGATACAAGCTCAGAAGAAAAACAAGAAAATGCAAAAGATCCAATAAATCAATACAAAAAAAAAATAGAATTAAAAGAAAACAGAAGTGATTAAAAAAACAAAAATTACAGAAACAAAATATAAAATAAAGAAATATAACAACCAAAGACCAAAATTAAAAAAACACAAAGAAGGAAAAGATAGTCTAAAAGAAGCCATAAGAAAGAACCTTATATATTAAAAACATGTTAGCCCTAATATTAAAAAAACTAGAAAGCTAGAGAAGAACAGAGAGAAAAATGAAATAAAACAACCCAACTGCTCTAAGAATATTATAGTTGAATTAATGAATATAAACAAGAAAATTAAAGAGTTTTTGCAAAATAAGAAAAAGGTTTTTTTTTAAAAAAAAAGAAGTAGAAACTCCTTGTCAAAGTATAAATAGTAAAAAGAGAAAAAGAGTTAAAAATATAGAAATAGAATAGAAATCACTAAAAGAAAAGTAGAAAAAAGAAAAAAAGAAATAAAGCTGGCATGTCATAATGTTAATAAACTCAAAACCAAGGGTTAAAAATTGAAAAATCTATTTAGCTAAGCAGAAGAAAAAAAAATCACAATAATGAGAATTATAGAAACAAACTTTACAAAAAGAAAAGAAAAATTTTTAACATATATAGTAGACAAAAGATATATAAGTTTTTGAACAAATATAGTTAAAGATAAGAAGAAAAGTTCAGGCATTAGAATTATAATTAATGAACAATAGGAAAAGCACATAGGTGCAGTTAAAAAAATAAGTGAATATACAAGAAGGTATTATATTATTGTGGACACTTTTTAAATATTTATAATAAATTAACTAAAAAAGATATTAAGCTAAAAATAATATATTATATTTACTAAATCTAAGACTTTTAAATAAAAAAAAATTTACAAAATTTTATGCAGTAGTTTTTGAGATAATTTAAATTAAAAAAAATTAAAAATTTTATAAGAAATATTTTATTAGTTTTTAGGCTATTTTTATATTTAATAATAAATTTAAATTTAAATTTTTAAAAATCTAATAATTCTATTAAAATAATTTTAATATTATTAAATCTATAAAACAATACAATTTTAATGATATCAAAATTATTAAAATCTAATTATTAGTTTTTAAGATATTTAATTTAATTTATATATCAAATATTTTTTATAAATTTAAGCTTATTTTTAAATATTAATAGTATATTAAAGTTAATTTTTTATTAAATAAGCTAGTTTTTTTTAAACAATGTTGTTTAAAATTAAAAATTATATATAATTTGAAATTTTTAAAATTTTTAAAAAATATTTATTAAATTACTATATATAGTAATAAAAAATTTGGGTTTTTTCTAAATATAGTAATTTAATTACTAAATTTGGTAATTATTTATAAATTTTAAATTTTGTTAAAAATTTCTAAACATTTTTTTTTTTTTTTATTATAAGCAGTCATGCTAGTACTTTATTAAGATTTTGAAGTTACATTTGCAACTACATAAATATCCCTAATACCTAAGTCTAGCATCACCCGGCCACCTTAATGGTACCTAAGTGCAACCTGCCGCATTACTTCAAACAGAAGTAAGCTGCTCATCTGACTACTTAAAGTCCATAATGAAAGGATTTTCTCCCTTTCATAACAAGCTCCAATATTGTCTTTGTTACTTTTTTTTCAACTTGCTTTTTTTTTTCTTTTAGTCTTTCTTTCTTTTCTTCTATTCTTTGCTGATTTGCCTTTTCTTTTTTATGAGATTCCTTTAGCTTTTCTTCTTTTTTTCTTTTAGCTTTACCCATTATCCCAACTTTTTTCTCTCATTCATTAATTTTTTCGCATCATATTCTCCATACTTGTTCATAAAATATATTTCAAGCTGTTACTGCTACTACATTTACAAACTGCTGTCTTGATTTCATATTTAAGAGCTGTATTAATTTGTCTTACATTTCTTTTGGAATTAGGCCTCTAATTAATGCTTCTCTTATTTTAACCTTCTCTTTTTTTGTTTTACCGAAAAGTGCTATATATAACACATATGGAGGAATCCTGATTTTTTCTTTTTCTTTTAGTTTCTTTCATGCTGTTGCAATAGTCACCTTTTGGATTCTCTTCCAAAGACTTCTTTGTCTCTTATATGCTGCCAAATGTGCTTGTGTTTCTTTTACTTTATCTTGGCATACTTGGTATTCTACTGTTGTATATATATCTGGCCTTCTTCTGTTGAGTTCTTCCAAGGTTGGAAGTTTATCTATTATATACTTGATAAATGCACTTCTTCTAAAGCTGCTTCTTCTTGTTGTGCAGTATACTCTTTTAGTTATTCTTAGCTTTTTCCAAAAGTATGTCCAATCATATATAGTGATTTTTGCTTCTGGTTCTAACTCTTTAACTGCTCTTGTTTCTTTTCATTCTGCTCCTATTCTTGCATTCGTTACTAACTTGCAGAGTAGTCTTGCTGGTATGTCAGTTCGTCTGTTTTTCCACTCTAGGCAGTACTCTATCTTTTTACAACTAACTTTTTCGACTTGTATTATTCTCTTGCTCATTGTCTCCTTCTTTGCTAAGTTATTAGCTTTATTATTCTACTTATCTTTGCTATGACTTTTCACTTTAACTAACTCTATCTGAATGTTTTTTGTTTTGATAAGGTCTTTAATCTTTATTATCCATATTACATTCTTTCTTTTAATAATCTTGTTTCTGTCTGCTTGCTCTAACCTTCTACTAATGTTTCTTATAGTGGCATTACTATTGGTATATAACTCTATTTGTTTCTCTTTTAGTATTGTTAGGATTGCTGTCCAAATTGCCACCAATTCTGCTATTGTTGATATTTGCCATCCTTTTAGTCCAAATGCTATCTCTTTTTCTGACTATTCTTGCATTTCATTCATTTGAACCCATCCTATATCCATATTAGTTTTAGGTGCTAATTCTTTACTGGCTTTCATATTTGCTACCCCATCTGTGTATATTATATACTTGTTCTTGTTTCTTATAATATTTCTTCTTAAAACTTTTATTATTTTTTGGCTCATATTTTTTTTCAGTTTCTGTCATTTAATAATCTCTATCTCTAGTTCTTCCATTATTCTAAGACTTTCAAGTTTCCGTTCCTCGATCTTTAACCTGTCTGTTTCTGCCTTGTTTGTTATTTGGTTTATTGCTATCTTGATTTAGTTGCTACCTTTTTTTATTAATGTGTCTAGAATCATATTAATGTTTTTGTTTACTCTTATCTATTGTTGGCAATTATTCTCTATCTGTTCTTCTTTTCTTGTACACCCTACACATCTATTGATCTCAGTTGCTAAATCCTCTTCTTTGCTCTGCATTTGCTAGTGTTCGATTAATACTTTTTTCTTTTTCTTCCTAACCACCTTTCCTAACTGTCTGTGGTTTGGTATGCCATATACTACTTATTCTTTTCTTTTTTTATCTTCTGACATATGTTTCTATTTGATTTGCATTGCCTGAGTATTTTGTCCACTCATTTTAAAGTGCTTTTGTATCTCTCTACTTGCTGGACTGCTAAGCACCTTTGCTTCGATTGCCTTAAACCATTCTGCTTTTTTTCTCTTACTCGATTGGCCTTGAAAGCTTTTAAGTTGTTGCCATGTGATCAGCTTTTCTCCTCTTATATCAAGCAACTGGTTTAGGTATATTAGACCTGTCTCATTTACTCTAACTGCTCCTTTCTTCCACAGATGTGCATCTACGATCTCTTGTATTTTGGTACCATAACCAAACATTGTCCATAGTTCACTTTCTGTTTTTATATTTATCTTCAATTTCTGTGCTTTGAGTATTGTAAGACATGTTAAGTTGTTCTTCAGATATGCTTTGATAGTTAATATCTCTTTTGTCTTCTATATGTCTTTTGTTAAACCTGCTCTTTGACAGCCTTGTGTTATTCTCAATTTCGTTAGCTGTTCAAGACTGTCTTGTCTGTTAAGTCTTGCTATGAGACCACCTACTTGCTTCATAATTAATTCTTGTCATAAAGTTCTACAACTGCCAAGATCTTTGTGTTCCATTATGCAATTTTCTACTGTTCTTTGCAGATTGCTTTTTTGTTTTGCCAGACTTATTATTTGTTAATGTATTTCGTTCAGACTTCTGTCTGACATCTTTGTTAGTTGTAGCATGTAGCTTAGTTTAGATATTATTACCATATTGTTTATATATGCAATCTGACTCATTATCATTTTTTTATGTTTTAGATCTCTTATAGTTTGGCTTATTATCTTTTTTGCCTTCTTCTTTAATTGTACTTCTCGCATTCTATTGTTTAACCATATTTCCAATGAGCGAACTATTATATGTCTTGGTTCTTCTACTATTTTGCTTTTCCTATATATCACTGCTTTTTCTTCTTTCTTGATTTTTGTATTCATTATTATTAGCTTTGACTTTGACCTATTTATCTCTATATCATTCATTTCAAAGAACTCTTTGGCTATTTCTAAGATCTTTAATAATTGTCTTTTGCTGCTTGCAATCCATGTTGTATCATCTGTGTATGCAATTGCTGCTTGACAGTAACTTATAATATTGTTGCATTGCATATCTCTTTGATCTTGCTGCTTGACTATATACTCTAAGCTTTTATCTTCTTGAATTCTTTCTAATAGTGGATCATAAAAGAAATGCCATAATAATGGTAAAATTACTTCACCTTGGTCTATTTCATTACTTGCTGTTATTTCTTCTGTTAGACCATAGGCTGTAATTATCTTTAATTGTCTCTTGTGAAAAAGGTTTAATATATATTTAATTCTTTTTTTGGGTATTTTGACTCTTTGCAATACTAATTCAAGGCTTTTGAGAGAAACTGAGTTGAATGCCTTTTTCATATTTTGCAGCAGTATCCATATTTCTTTGTTTTTTTCTTTTGCCTTCTCTATTATTATATTTAAAATCTGTACTGGTTGCTCTGTTGAGTTACCTGGAAGGTCTGTGAAGTTTGGTCCTCTGAGTATTTCTTTTTTCATAAATACCTTGGCAAGCCTTTTCGTTACTATCTTTGTTACGACTTTTCTAAATGTTTTAATTAGTGCTATTGGACGAATATTATTTAAACTATATCTCCACTCTACATCTTTTGGTATTGGGTAAACCTGCACTATTTTCCACTTTATTGGAATTTCTCTCTTTTCTAAGCATAAGTCTGCAAAGCATCTGAACACTTCTTGCGTCTTCTTCTCTGCTCTTTTAATTAATATATAGCTTATACCTGAGATACCTGGAGCTGTTTCTGTCTTTAACTTTCTTAGTACCTCCTCCCATTCTTTTTCTTTGATTCTTCCTTTAGCTTCTACATACCAGTCCTTTTTAATGTTTTCTCTTGGTTTGTACATCTCCTTTCACTTCTCTGTCATCATTTCTAATTTAGTGTTGTTTTTTCTAAACTGCATCTTGTAATGTTCTGCTACATCTGCCTTAACCTCTTCTGGTTTCGTTATTAAATATGTCTCTTCTTCTACTTGTTTAATGAGTCTGTTCAATATTATCTTTTTGTATAGTCTATTTAGGAGACTGGCTATCATTTTTCCTTGATCTGTTTTAATCATTTCACATCTCTTATCTATGTTTTCTTCTATTTGTCTTCTTTGTGCTTGTTCCTATTTCTTTCTCTTTTTCTCTTGTAGAAGTTTTTGCCATCCTTTTATGTCTTCTATCCATGCACTAGACCATTGTCTTTGTAATTTTGGCAGTCTTGCATCTAACTTCTTGCCTAGTGTTTTAACTTGTTCATTTGTTTTGCTTCTTTCTTCCTTTGTTACTTTTTGGTTCTTTCACTTCTTTGCATACTTAAGTAACCTTTGAATATTTACAATATCTTTTCCTGACTGTTGTTTTTTCTGACTTGTTCTTCTATTTGCTGTTGTATTGTATATTCTTTTTTTTAGTATGTGCTTATTTGCTGCTATGATAATTGCTTCTTCTATTGTATCCTATATACTGTTTATTTGGCTTTGACACTTCTCTTCATCTTGCTCCTTCTTTTGAATGTTCTTTAAACTTTCTTTTATTTCTAAACATTTTTTCAGCTCTTGTGTGTAATTTTTCCAATCTTCTACTTTTGCTTGATTATATAAATATAAAGTTCTTGCTTGACCTTTTCTTTTAACCTCTGCCTTACTATTTTTTCCTATCATATGTTTAATCCATATTTCTGTTATAACTATCTTATGATTACTTTCTGTGATTCCTTCTGTTTCTTTAATGTTTGCCCTTTGCAAACCTGAAGCCAATTCTTCTAATACCTATATATAGTCAATTCTTGTTGCTGCTTCTTTATTTGACCATATGTATTCTTGACTTGTTGGATGCATATCTCTGTAGATGTCTGTAAAATTTTGTTTTTTCATCCAATCAAAAATTGGTAGTCTTTTGAAGCTTGCTAATTGTGGTTGTTGTCTGTCTAGTATATTGTTTACTGTATGATTAAAGTCTTCCATAATTACGACTTGTGTTCGTCTTTTCCATCTAGTAACTGTTTCTACAATTTTTTGTTGAATGCTTTTCTCTAGTGTCTTGTTATTTGGTGGCATATAAATCCCTATCACAACTAACTCCAATTGTTTGAAGTATAATGTAATCTCTATCATGTATTCGTTTATCTTTTTGACTGCCCCTACATGTTTTTCCCATTGTTTTTCTATCAGAATTCCCAAACCTGATCCTTTTTTCTTGTTTTCTGCTGCATTTGTCCAGTATCCTACATAGTTTCTGTTTGCAGCAAATGTTAAAAAACTTCTTTCTCTTTTTATAAGATTTGTTTTTGTGATTCCTAATACTGCAATTTCCTCATTTTCTGCCCAGCCAAGCAGATTCTCCAATTTCCAATCTTTGGTCTTGAGTCTGTTGATATTGTGACATACTATTTTTATCTTTTTCTTTTCTTTTTTCCACTTTTCTTTTAACAGTCTTGGTCTTGCTTCTGCATTATCTAGCTTCTTTTTATTTTTGTTATATATTTCTTCTTCTTGATAAAACCACTCAAGTTTTCTTTCTTCTTCAAACACCTCTCTTTTCTTTCACAAAAAGCTTCCAATCTCCTTGTCTATGCTCATTGATTCAACTGTGGCACCTTTAGGAGCGATTGGCTAGGTCTTCTTCTGTTTTTCTTCTGTCCTTACTTTGTTGTAATTCTAATCTCTCTAGTCTTTTAAGTATTTTTTCTAACAGGTCTTAATTTTGTATCTGATGTTCTTCTTTTTCTGTTAAATGTATGCAATGTTTCTCTTTATTTCTTTTGTTGTCTTCTGCATTTTTTCTCTTTTCACTTTTTTTATTTTTGTGTTCTTCATTATCTGAGTTTTCTTCTGCATTGTATGTAGATGTATATCTTTTATAAACTACTTTTTTCTTATTATATTTCTTTTCTCTTGCTTTCTCTTACCAAAAAAGCAAGTGATTGTTGAATCTTATTGGTTTTGTTTATGCTGCTTTCATTTCTTCCTCTGACGCAAAGGTAATTATCACAGACCTTCTTTGATTACTATTTCTATTCATTAGTATATATACTGACTTTGCACCTTTTTTCCTTAAACATTGTAATAATAAAACTTCTGATGCATTTCTAGGAAGCTTTAATAACTTTGATGTAAACTGACTATGTTGGTCTCATAATTTATAGTCTTCATTGCCCTTGAACACTCTTGCTAGTTTATGAGTTCCAACTGGCAAAGCCCATGGAATGTTTTCTTCTTTTATGTTTTTGGCATATATAATTGCTAAAGCTTTGTATTTGGAATGCTTGATTCAGTCTACTTTAGCATTTTTAATGTTTTTACACATATGTTCTACTTCTTCTATATTGATATTTGCTGGCAAATCCCAAATTGTTAGATAGTTATTTGTCCATAAACCTTCTTCTATTTGAGATTTTCCTATATCTTTTCTTTTTTTTCTTGTTTGATTCATATTTTCATATTCTTCTTCTTTTTTCTCTCTACTCTTACTATATGACTTTCCTATTACATTGTTCATCTTTATTTTTGTTTGTCTTGTATTTTCTTCTTTTCTTTTCTTTATGTTGTAACTTTCTCGCTGTTCCATCTTTTGGCTCTTGTTCTTGGTCTCTTCTGGAATAAGTTTAAGCTATTCTCCTTCTTTTTTCTTAATTCTGTCCATTGCTGCATCTCTACTATACTCATAGTTAAAATCTACTTCTACCCAGTTGTTTCTGTTTTTAAAAACTTTATTGATTGCTTTAATGTGATGGTTTGTTCTCAAAATCTACTGAACATACTTTATTCTTTCTTCTTTGGTCTTTCCAGGCAATGTGTATGTAGGCATATTTGCCTTGAATGACTTGTTTCTATCACATATTCTGTTTTCTGAAGACCATTGGCTATGCTTAATTGTTTCTGTAGGAAAAACTGCTTTTTCTTCTTTATTGTTCAGTTCATCTTCCTATTCTATTGCTTCTATATTCATGACTTCTATATTTTCTATATTCTCATATCTGTCATTTGTTGATACTTCTGAGTCTTCTTCTTGCTTCTTTTCTTTTCCTGATTTCACTTTATTATTTTCTGTCAAGATTCCTTCTTCATATACAATGTTACTAAGAGCTTGGCTTGTTTGATGTTGTGATATGGTAATGCTTAGTTCTTTCATCTGTTCTTCCAATATCTCTATTTCTTGTTCTACATCTTTGCAATTATTTTCATTTTCTTGCTGTTGTTTTCTATTAATTATATCTTTTGTTTCATTAGTTTCAACTAAAATTCTTATCTTATCAGTACTTTTTTCTCCTTGATATAGGTTCTCTTTACTTATACTTGTGTTATGTTCAAATGCATCTAGGTTGTAGCTTATGGCCCTAAGCTTTTTTGCCCACTTGTCGATTACTCCTTCTTTAAGCCAACTTACTTCTGCTAATCTTAAGGCTTCCAATACCTGACCATATATTAGCAAGTCATATGGTGTAATATGTTTCAGGTTGTAGATTGCTAGGTCCTTTGCAATGCACTTTATATTGCTTGTCCTTTTGTTGGTATCCTAAGAACTTGGTTCAAGAGTTTGCAATCTACATATCTACGATTTCTATCTCCTATTCCTCTAATGTAATCTATAACATCTACATTGTGTACTTCAACCATTAGTCTATATTTTCTACTATGGTTCGGGTTCTTTTTTTGTATACTCTGTATATATTTGCTATATTATTTGGTACACATGTTCCCCTATTTGCTTTGTTTGTTTGTTTTGTTTCGTGTTTGTGTAATCTAAGTGATCTGCATAACAAGGTTATAGCTATTCCCCAAAATTTTTCTAAAAACTAAACTTTTTGCTGCAACTTTTGCTTTTCGCTTCTATACTATATTGCCAAAAACTTTAGTTTCTGTTTTTTGTCTTTGGTTATATGTAACTTTTGTTGCTTTATCTTTTTTGTTATAAGTCAAGGTGTTGTTTTTTAGTGTGTTTTTGTGTTGTTTCTTATTTTGCTTCTTGATAATTTTGGTCGAGAGATCTGCAGAAGAGAGTTTGTTTTATTATTTTTTTAAAGATTTGTATTATTTCTTTATTTGGATTTTTTTAAATAGGCTTTAATTTTTTTTAGTTTATTGATTTATATGATTACAGAAACTTTATTGAATTTGCATTGTTTAGTACTAGTTTGTATTTCTCTATATAATCAAAATTATACTGTAATATGGTTGCTTAACCTAACTAGATTCTAAATATTTGTTTAATAAATATGTCGTCGCCAGTCAAATCAAGCAA
>CAJVQA010000571.1:0-32453 GCA_910591915.1 Cetraspora pellucida
ATCTAAACGCCTCTTTTCGACTAAGCCAACCGTAGGTTACACGAAGTTTTGGATTGTGGAGCGACTGACTCGCCGTAACGCCCGATTTCAATAGTTAGAATTATCGTTAGTGTATTAATTTGTATCGTGATTTACTGTAACTGTAAAAAAATTCTATTAAGGACTTACTAGCTGTAGTGACACCGTATGTAGATTAGTTAGTGTATTGATTTTTATCGTGGTTTACTGAGACTCGTAAAGGATAAACATTGAGTAATAAGTGGGCAAATATAATTATAACAAGAATATAAGCCATACAAACTTAATAAATCGGTTCTCATAACCCGGCCGGGTCAAAATTTACAAAATTCTAAAAAAAAATTCCAAGTATACTTACTATTCGGGTGAGTTTTTTTAAAAGATCTATAAAAAATTTTATGTTTTTTATAACTTGTATATAATTTTTTGAAAATAAAATTAAAGCCGGGTTTCTGGGTTGCCGTGTCACTTTTAAAAATTTTATGTTATGAGAACCGATTTATTAAGTCTGTATGGCCTAATATATAAAAAATTGATAATTTAAACTAATATAAATGATTTATAAATAGATAATTTTTGATACTAGATATTAAGCCTGACATTAAATGCGGACCTGTCGTCCAATGCATATAGATATTGATTGTAATAATTACAGTATTTTCCCACCTACACTAAAGTTTATCTACTGTTTTGTTTAACTGTTTGTTGAAAAAATATATTAAGAACTTACAGGCTGTAATGACACACAATATGTAAATTAATTAGAATTACTGTTAGTGTATTAGTTTGTATCGTCATTTACTGTAATTGTAAAAAAGTTTATTAATAACTTACTTGCTGTAGCGACACACAATGGATTAGTTAGAATTATCATTAGTGTATTGTGATTTACTGTACTTGTAAAAAGAAAAAATTTAAAAACTTACCGACTATAGAATGTGAGTTGATTAGAATGATTATCATATCCAAGTAGTTTTAATTTCTTTTTTTTTTTGATAAGAACTTACCGACTATAGAGGTAACATATTAGAATTATCGTTAGCGTATTGATCTGTGTCGTTATTTACTATAACTATAAAAAGAATTCTATTACGAACTTATACGAACTTACTCGCTGTAGTCACGCAGTATGTATAATTATCATTAGTGTATTGATTCGCATCGTGATTTACTGCAACCGTAAAAAAATCCATTAGGAACTTACAAACTATAGAGGTGACACACAGTGTGTGGATTTGTTAAAATTATCGTAAGTGTATTGATTTGTAACGTGATTTATTGTAGCTGTAAAAAAAATTTCTGTTAAGAGCTTACTCGCTGTAGTCACGCAGTATGTGGATTAGTTATAATTATTATTAGTGTATTGATCCGTATCGTGATTTACTGCAACCGTAAAAAATTCTATTAAGAACTTACAAACTATAGAGGTGGCACAAAGTGTGTGGATTAGTTAAAACGATCATTAGTGTATTGATTTGTGTAGAGAAGTGATCCGTAAATTATAATACATATAAATAAACTGTAGTTTATTTTAAAACTACAGTTTTACAATAAACTACAGTTTATTTATATTAACTAATAGTTTACGGATCACATCTCTAGATTTGTAACGTGATTTATTGTAACTGTAAAAAAATCTCTGTTAAGAACTTACCGACTATAGAGGGGACACAGTATGTGAATAGGAAGATTGTTAATGTATTGATTTGTGCCGTGATTTATTGTAACTGTAAAAAAAATTCTGTTAAAAACTTACCTTCTGTACACAGTATGTAAATTAGTTAGAATGATCGTTAGTGTATTGATTTGTACCGTGGTTTAATGTAACTGTAAAAACTCTATTAAGAACTTACCTTCTGTAGTATATGAATTAGTTAGAATTCTCGTTATTGTATTGATTTGAATCGTGATTCCATAGGAAGACTTTCACTCGATTGGCTGTTTAAGTCTATTTATTTTACATTATTTGTTTTTTTTTATATTAAAGTGATTTTACATTATTTATACGGTTTAAAGTACTTTTTAAAAGGATAAAATTACAAAGATAAATAAAAAAAAATACTGTATATAGAAAGGTTGTAGGACTCCTCTATTGAAAACAATCAAAAACCCTTTTTGTTTTAGATATGTTAGCATGATAATACCTAGTTCTACATGTATCTATTTTTAAGAAGCCGTTATTGTGCTAACTTCTTAAAAACTAAAAGGGATTTTGTTTATTTTCAATAGTAGAATCCTGCAACTCTAATAAACCTTACTATATACTCTTTATAGTTTTATTGTTTAAAAACAGTGCTTTAAACTGTAAAAGTAAATAGACTTAAACGGCAAATTATATGAAAGTCGTCCTAGAGGTCGGAATCGATTTGTTTGATTCAACTTTAAATTCGGGTTAATAAAACCCCGTTTTAATAGCAACCAGTTTTAATAGTAAATCGGTTTTATAGTAAATGAAGGTCAATTCTGTTGTAAAACTCTAAAAAACCAGTTTAAAATTAAATTCGGTTTATTTATTATGAAAATAAGCGTTGCAATTCGATTTAAATTCTCGACCTCTAAGTCTTCCTATGAATCATGATTTACTGTAAAAAGAAAATTATATTAAGAACTTACAATCTATAGAAGTGACACGCAGTATGTTGATCAGTTAGAATTATCATTAGTCTATTGATTCGTATCGCTATAACTGTAAAAAAATTCTGCTAAGAACTTACGTTCTGTAATGAAACACAGTATATATGGATTAGTTAGAATTATCGTTATTCGTATCGTGATTCACAGTAACTGTGAAAAAAATTCTATTAAAAAAAAAACTTACAAACTATATAGGTGACACACAGTGTGTGGATTAGTTAGAACTATCGTTAGTGTATTTGTATCGTAAATCAAAAAAAAATCAGTTAGGAACTTACACACTATAGAGTTAACACAATATGTGGATTAGTTAGAATTGATGTTAGTGTATTAATTTGTATTGTGATTTGCTGTAACTGTAAAAAAATTTCTATTAAGAACTTACTTGCTGTAGTGACACAGTATGTGAATTAGTTAGAACCATGTTAGTGTATTGTGTCGTGATTTACTGTAACCGTAAAAAAAATAAAATAAATAAAATCCATCAGGAACTTACGAGCTTTAGTGAAAACAGTATGTGAATTAGTTAGAATTATCGCTAGTGTATATGATTAATTTAACTGTAAATAATTCTATTAAGAACTTACTATCTATAGAAGTGATACACAGTAAGTTGATTAGTTAAAATTATCATTATATTGATTTATATCGTGATTTAACTTACAGACTATAGAGGTGGAACACAATATGTGGATTGGTTAAAATTATCATTAGTGTACGCTACTGTAGTCGAATTTTAAAATTTCTGATATTAATGGAACATCGGACGTTTATAAATTCGATAATTGCCTGATTTTTGGTATATACTTCTACCTTCAGAAGAATATCGCTTATCAAAAATTCGGCATTCTTATCAGATATTTATATTTTAATAATAAGAATATCGAATTTTTGATAGGCCTATCAGAAGTGGTATTATTTTGATAGGTAGATATACACTCCAAAAAGGTAGCTATCGGATTTATAAACGTCCGATCATACTCGAAGTCCTTAGCCATGAAGAAATTTTTCAAAGTTTGAATGAAAATACCTCAATAACTACTTATCCAAAATCGACAAATTTCTATTGACTCAAATTAAAATAACAAAAATTAAAATAAAAAAAATTTCATCGATTTTAGATAAATAATTATTGAGCTGTCATCGCTCAAAGTTAAAACTTAGCCGCGGTCTTTGCTTTGATACCACAGCTAAGTTTTTCCAAACTTTGAGCGATGACAGCTCAATAACTACTTATCTAAAATCGATGAAATTTTTTTTATTTTATAAAATAACAAAAATTTTATCGGTTTTGGATAAGTAGTTATTGAGGTATTTTCATTCAAACTTTGAAAATTTTCTTCACAGCTAAGGACTTGTCGATGATCGGCAACATGCACAGAATTTTTTGTATTAAGAACTTACAGACTAGATTAGTAAGAATTATCGTTAGTGTATGTATTGTGATTTCCTGTAACTACTAAAAAAATTCTATTAAAAACTTACAACCTAGATTAGTTAGAATTACAATGTCGTTAATGTATTGATTTGTATCGTGATTTACTTAACTGTAAAAAAAAAAATAATATTCCACTAAGACTTACTCTCTATAGTGACACACGGTATATGGATTAATATTATAGTTAATGTAATTGATTATATCTGAAAAAATATTTCTATTAAGGACTTGCCTTCTGTAATGATACACAGTATGTGGATTAGTTAAAATTCTGTCAAATTTTAAAACCTAAAAATCAGAAATGCACATTGCGCTTACAAATCATCCGCTAATTTATGAGCTTTTGTTGCCCATTCGTCATCAGGTTTAATTTTTAATAATTTCTTTAAGTCAGCAACAGATTCTTCATATTTTTTCATCATATAATAAATTTCTCCACAATATCTTAGTGCTATTACATTATTCGGTTCAATTTTTAGCACCTTAGTTAAAGCTTCAAGTGCTTTATCGTATTCGCCCATCAAGAAAAATATTTGTTCTTGACTAATTTTCTTTTTTTCTAGTGATGTTAATTCACCTGTTAAATTAACAATTACATTTTCATTTTCACCCATAATAAAATGAACCTTTTCTTGATATTTTAATATTAATATATTATTTGATTTTTTACTGATGTCTTCGTTGGTCATCGCTGTTAATTGAAATAAACATATATACAAAATTAAATTCTAAATAAACTAAAACAATTGAACATTTAGACAAATTTACCGGAATATTTAAATGTTGTACGGCCAAAATTTACTTCTACAGATCCACCATGTGATTTAAATCCAACACACGGATATATCATGCCGTTGAAATCATCAGGAAGATTGCACGCAATTCCTTAAAAATATTATAAAGATTACTTACTTTACTTTGTAAAGTATAAAGCTTAATTTTTAAAGTGTTAACTACCTAAGTTGACTCCGTTTTTAGTATAAAATACTATCTTCTTTATGAAGTTTAAATAACATCCAATAATGTCACCAGTAGTAAATGTTGGTCCATATAGCTCGCCACCTCCAGAACAAAATGAATATCCATCGTCACCATGGTAACCACACCCCCACAATCCATCTTCCTCATTTTCCTTATATTCTTGCCCTAAGAAATATTATGTATGATATTTGATGTTAACTTATAATAATAGGAAAAACGGAATAAAGTCTAATATTACCTGGCATGAGCATGTTATGTATATAATCCGTTTTTATATTTGAATTGCCTGTTTTTTCATTGTTTTGCTTTGTGCAATATCCAACTCCAATTATTCTATTAATAAATATCATTAAAGATTTATAGAAAAAAAATTCGTAATAACAAAGATAATATCATGTAATTGAAATAATAATTAATATACCCAGTTTTTCCTTTATCTATAATTTTAATTTCAAAATAAAATATCACACACTCCAAAGAAATTGGATGATTTGCTCGAATTATAACAGCTTTATTATCATCAGGATCTTTAAAAATTTTTTGATAAATTAGTTAAACTATCAACGATTAATAACTCATCAATTCGAGATGTTAATATTGTTTCAGTATGCGCGTTAACTATTTATCTTACCTGTATAACTAACTTTAAGTCCACCTGAATCTATATTAATAAATGGTGATTTATTTTCAATCTCCCATGCATTTGGCAAAGCAATATCATTAAATGGAGTTGGTAATTTTAAATCTTCCATAATGTTAAAACCCCATTCATTCCGCAAAAGCAAATTATGATTTTGTACGTGAGTACAAGTATTTATAATTGATCACATTTTACTGTTACACATGAACTACTTCTTCCTCTTTATAAGTAAATGCCTTGTGTTCGTTCTTTAATCAGTGTGTGCATATGTGACAATAAATTACAACGTATTACATTAAAAAAGATTTAATACGCGAAAGAGACAAACAACCAAATGTATATGAAGGTACAAATAGACGTACAACTCGTATGAATTATTCGTGTTTATTCTTTTATTGATTATTGATAAATGACAAACTCTCGAATCCAAGTGGAGGTATCGATCTATTCATGCATTTTTTACTGATCATAACGCACAAGTAACTGTTGTCAATTGAAGCAATGAAATATATTATAATTAACTTTATATATTTACAATAATTCATATTTATTGTATATAGAATTTTTTTTTTTTTTTTTTTTTTTTTTTTTTGCTTAGTTAAAGTTTACGATTCATATTGAAATTTGTAATTAGATGGATACGTTACATTCAGGCTTCAGACATTAATTTTACTTTTTCTTCATCCGTCTATAAACCAAAGAAATATAAATATTTGATTGTAGCATAAAATGCTATTTATAATAATACAGTATACTGTATCAATTTCAAAGCTCGTTAAAGATTTCTCTTCATCTAAAGAAATTACAAAACAAAAATCTTACGACTAGGTTAATTATTGGATTAATTAAAAAATATATTTAGTGCTAAAATGAGGAGTTAATTTTTATAACATTCAGAATCAATTTACTAGTAGATTTTTTAGGCTTTTGAAGTCAAGAAGTTTCCTGGTATATATATTGCCCTGAGTGTTTGCGAACTTAGATGTATATGTTTTACCTCAGACCAATGCCTGCCTCAGATCACAGCTGACGCACCTCAGATGTTGATTGTTAAGTAAGGTGCGTAACCTATCGATCGGTCAATAAGCACAAAAAAAAAAATTATACGTATGTATAGAAATTAGTGAAGATTGAGCATGCGGAAAAACTTAGACAAAGACTTAGGAAGGATATGCCACGAAAATTTAGGCAAAAAAAAACTATTTGTATAGAGAAAAAATGTACGTATTAATTGGAAATAGAATCATGTAAAAGAATGCTACTGTTGGTTGTAAAATACCGGAAATTCAAGGATGCTATTGGGGGTAAGATGACTCCAAAATATAGAATGCTACTGGAGTTAAGAAAGTCACCAAAGTGATTTAAGTAAAGAATGCTACCAGTGAGAAAACGGTGAAGAGATCCAAGAAACCGAGTTCCAAGTAAAAGGTCTTATTCAATTTGGTTTACTCTTTCGTCAGATCACAGCTTAGATGACGTTACACACCTCTGCGTCAGAGTGATCGTTAGTCTAAGGCACAACATATATGCAGATACAAATTTAGTTATATTTTCTAATCGAAATATCCTGTTTGAAATATCCTTTTTTTCTCTTGCTACATTAAGTCTCAATTTATCGCACAAATAGTTTATCAATTTATAACAATCTCTTTCTGTTGGTCCTTTGGAAGCGTCTGCATTACATCGATACGCTAATTCAATATACGTAAATTTTGGTGTTCCTCTTCCAAATTTAGGACTCAAGAAATCACAAACAATTAATTCGCAGAAAGATTATTTTTGCAGACGGTTAATTCACTAACAAGTTCATTTAATAGACAGTTATTTCACCGACAGCTTATTTCAAAAAACTTGTCGGTGAACTTGTCAGTGAAATAAACTTTTTATAAAACGAACTTGTCAGTGATTAATTGCTCGTGAACTAAGTAGTCTATGAGGTGAAATGATATGGATACCCAGCCTTATACCGGTTTCCAGTTCCTAGTTGTTTTATAATCGTAAGTCTTATTATCAATTCTATATTAATTAAAAGTAGAAAATCCTTTTAACCGACGAAGTAAAACTCAACACATAGGAATAATTTTGAATATAGAATTTATATTTTCAACAATTTTTTTCTTATAGCTTTCAGCCTTGCTTCTTTTCAAATATAGTCGTTACATTTAATTTACATCGTAATCTTTTTAATAAAATTTCCATATCTTTCAGCCTAGCTTCGCTCGATTTCTTTTCAGACTCAACTCATCGTAACTTTCAGCTTCGCTTCGTTCTGTTCCTGTTTTATTATTTTTTTTTTTTACAGATTGTTTATTAATAATATCATATCATATTGAAGAATCGAGTCACATAGATGTAATATAAATATAATAATAATGATAAAATTGTGAAATTCTTTCGATACGATCTTTAACGATTAGCTATTATCAATTCATCTATTCCATAAAAATATCCACAGCAAAACATATATACATAAAACATAGAAACATATTCACAAATCTAGGTAAAAGAACTCATAAAAAAAAAAGTAAATACGAAACATTTATTGATATTTGATATTACTTTTGAAGTTCTTTCGCATTCGATAAACATATGCATAGTAGCAATTCTAATGACAATAGATTATCGTTTATGTGGGGTAATTTATTCATACGTACGATTTAAAGCACACTAATAAAAAAATCGACACAAAAGCCATGCAAAAGATCTCAAAAAGATCATAATCTTAACGGATTTTGCTTAAACACCATCTATTGAACATGCAAGATTTTACTGTAGAGTTAAGGTAGTTAGGTCTAAATAAACTTTGATTGAATAGATACAAGCACTTTAGTAATAAATAGCAATATCTAGGTTTTTTTTAGTACATATACAGCACTAATTAGCTCGGATTTATTAATATAAATATTACTTTTACTTAACGAGAATGACAATATTTAATTCCACTATCGATCGTTTATAGTTCTATCTTACTGTTAACTACACTATCATTCGAGTCTTAATAAGCCAAATCGAAGTTACAAGTCAATTCAGTCCATCGAATCGAGTCTCGAAAGGTTTATTAAAGTTACAAGTCGAATTCAAGGGATGATTTACAAAGAAAATCTCAGATAAATATCTACTTTTATTTATTCAAGGCGAAACGAAGGATAACTGAACATTCGGTCTTTAAATACATTCTAATTTTCCAACAAAGTAGATACCAAAATTTTAACGTTCACACCCAAATTCGAACATTTACATGATACTTTGGGTGTATACCCGAAAAATTAACGTACACACCTAAAAATTTTATGGCACGGCTTTGGTGTAATCACGTATACATGAATTTTTCGGTGTTTACGTGATGTATTTGATTTTCATGTACCTAAGCCACTAAGCCGCCTTCTATTTCTAAAATAGTACGTATAAGCAATTAAATACAGTACATAATACAAGATCGGTTACTGTTGTCAAAATGGAATTGCAGTAAAAGAAATATGCATATCGATATTTAGAAAAAATAAAGTAGAGGAAATTAAAAAGGAAATTTTATTTTATTGGTAATGACCATTCATTTATTAATACCAAATCTTATTTAGCATAATCATATCACAATCTTATCCATATATCAGGCCTATTTTTTATAAAATAATAAAATCAATTTGTTTATTTTAGATATTTTTTACGTTGTTGTTTTCGTTTGACGACGCGTTCAGTCGTATTATTAGGATATTTTCTTAGATTTTTTTTCTTTCTTAACTTCAGAAGTGTACAACTTTTTTTCTCAAAATTCCGAAAGATAATTTTGAAATACGGAGATCAGTTCGCTTCGATTATTAAGCATCGATTGTAACTTTTGTTCCCATTCTTTTAATACACAACATTTTGTTCTTTTTTTATTGGTTGTAAGTGATGCTGCATCAAATTCAATGGTTTCATCTTTATTGATCGAAATGGGTAATGGTAAAGTAATCTCTAAATTAAGCAATCTAAGTAAATAACGATCAAATACTGTTCCAAGGAATTTTACGTTGAAGCATTGTGTAATTAATTCCAAATGAGAAGGCTGAAAAAACTTTTTGGCGTTACAATAAACTTTAAAAATATTACACGCTTCTTTAAATACATATTGACTCATGCTGCCAATTGGAAAGCTGAGATTGGGAGCTAGTTTAAGCTGCTGATCGATACTAACACGAACTGAAAAGATACTTTCAAAACGACGAGTTATCATTTGTGCGTCTAAACCAAACTTTATCATTATCCAATAATAAAATCTTGGAGATAAAATAAGTGGTTTAACAAAATCAAAGCTATTTGAGTCATTATAATAATGATCAAATGCTTTGTTAAAGACAATTTCTGGGTCAGGTAAGTGTTTATAAAAGAAGTTCCATATATTAAATGTTTTTAAATTATTATCTAGTTTAAGTGTTTCAATCAAGCAGTGAAGTAAAAAAAGTTCATGAGTTCGTTTTTTACTTCCATAAATGAATCCACTAAAGTTTCGCCAATTTCATCTATACGATTTTCGAAAAGATGGAAAATCTTTCCAATAACGTCATGGCTTAATTAGAATCCAATATTAATTAATTCAATTAAGCGTGTATTAATCGTTTTGACATCAGGCCTAATCCATTCGGCAGATGGAGTTGGAGGGAAAAGAAGAAGTGCGCCTTGCATTATGAGTACATTAAAATCATTACAAATTTCATGTAACCAATTTTTTTCCATAAATACATGAGGTCCTTGCATATTAAAATTGCTCTTGCTATCACATTTAGCTGCCTATTTATTTTCATAACCATCTTTTGACGGATATTCTTCTGATGAGTTGACTTGAATTTGATAAGAACTAAATTGATTTTATGTAGGTCTTGGAGGAATTTCATACGCAATATTAAATCTTTAATGCATTCAATATTTTTCTCCAAAATATTTAGTGCACGGTTAATTGTATATGGACTAGAGTTGGGGCACATGGTTAAGAGGCATGCCTCTATCATGTGATATAGAGCTATTATATAATTGGCCAATTAGAATTAAAGCCTACTATTGCTAATTACAATAAGATATGATATAGATATTTATAGGGGCATGCCCTAGGCATAGAAGGGCATGCCCTTCGCAAAGGCATGCCCCCAACCCTAATATGGACCTGCAGTAAGAAAATGAAAAAGCTCCATATCGTTTCCTTTTCCACATATATCTGAAGCTCCTAATTGATCTTATGCTTTTGACAACAAAATGTGAAAACTGACGCTTGTAGGTCGCTAGCCCACAGAGGATGAATTTTTCGGTTCAAAGGTTAGTATATGTTTACTTGCCCAACGTTAAAAGCAATTTTCAACTTGATCATTTTTTCGTCATATGATCCAAAGTGGATAAGAAGCTTTTGTATGAAATATCTGGACAAAATCCCTCCTCTTGCAACGATTAATTGGGCGACTTCGACATTAATAAAAGTAGGTCCAAGTTTAATTGCATGAAAAAGACAATGCGCTTTCCCATATTGAAAAACAATGCATTTCACTCTATCTTGACAGTTTTTGAAATCCTTTGCACTATTTTCCCTATTTTCGAAATTTTTTTCATTTTCTAGTACTTAACGTAATAAATATTAAAACGGTTATGATTATTATTAATAGTGTGTCGCACGGATTTTTTATAGCTGGAATAAATTAAAAATTTGCTTGCTATCCGAGATCTTTTCAGCTCCGACCTGTAAATCACATAACTCTCCGGAAATTACATTGCTGCTTCCGGACTGAAGATTTGAAGATAAATAGTGATGTAGTTTCCGGAAAATTGGATAATTTACAGGACGAAAACGAAAAGATTTCGGGTAACTAATTTGTCCCAGAATTTATCGTTATGAGAACTGCTGTAAAAACTCTGAAAGAATTGAAATAGAGAAAACCGCGAAATCGACCATTTCGATTCGTTCGAGTCTAAACCGAATTGGTCGATTCTAGAAAATCGTGGAACCGAACTTGACCCGAACAAGTCTGTTCCGGTTCGAAAAATGTTTCAGTTCGAGTGATTAACGAAATTCTTGTTGTTTGAACCTTTTAATGTTTGTTATATTTGTGTGGATAAATTTTACTTAAATATTAAGGTTCTAAAATAACGTTCGAATTTCATTCATTAAATGTGTACGCATATTGATATATATAGTTAAAATTTTAAGGTTCAATTTCAATGTGCACTCCACTTCTTTTCACACATTATCTTATCTTTAATCAAGGTTAAGGATGGTTACACAATATAAAGGTTTCGAAGATTAAGGTATAAGAGAAAAAATGGAACCACGTATGTACGTATGTGTATATATAACTGATAATAAATACACGCCATAACACATAATGTGTGATTATGTTTCATGATCTTTCTTTTGGACAATTTTTAGTTGGATTTTAACGAAATGAAATACATTCATCGTGTAACTTTCTTTTTAGAAGATTTTGGTTTTAACAAGAGATAAGATTAGCAAGCTGATGCTGAAACGAAAGTAACAACTAATGAGTAAAGCATCATTATAACAATGGAATGTCATCTGATGAACCTGCTGACAATTGTCATGCATCTTTGTGTACATTTTCTTGGGAATGTATGTACGCATGACTTGTCAAATAATGGTCTAGCGCTAGTACAGTAGTAAGAAAATAGTATATTACTGTACATAGTTGAGGCTCGGTCCCCTATCATAAATTAATTGTTTCTTCATTTGATAATTCAAACTTAATTTGTTTAGTATAATTAATATCCTTTTTTTATTATGATCATCATCATTCTTACGTCAAATTAAGAAGTTATAACTATTTTGAGTTATAATCATATGTCATAATGGTACCAATATTTATCACATGTCCATTATTTTAATATTTAAGTCGGAAAACAAAAAAAAAAAGTTTTTTTTTTTCTTTCATCAATTTATATTTTGATAATGTATATCCTAATTAATCAAACAAAGCTTCTTTGACGTAATTTATTTTTCCCTTTTACAAATGACAAATAATGATTCAAATACTATCATCTAGTATAATTCTAAAATAGACTGTATAAAAATAAATATAATATATATATGTACCTACGTACTGTACATTACATAGCAGGGCTGAAGAAGGTCACGTACAAAACATTTTTCCAGTGTAAACATAAAGTACCTTTTTCAGCCCTGATGTGCAATCTAAAGTTTCTTCATAACTTAGCGACTTTAAATAACCCCCAAAATAGATTTTTTAATGTTACCCTGAAAGAAATAAAGGACGAATATCTTTAAAAAAATGTTCTTTTTTTTTCACGTGTGCAGGAAACATCCATTTCAAGTATTTCGAGTATTTCGAGTCATCGTATCTCATCTTTCGAGAAATGGTGATCCGAATATCATTTGGGTAATGAATTGTCTAAATTCGGGAGGAAATTCTGACGGATCTACGGTACGTAAGGTTGGTGGATTATTTCTTCTTCTCTCCCTGGCTCGACGAATATTGTTGTGACCGTTGTCACGATTGCTGCGTAATCTTTGTGTTCGTAGAGTTCGTAGAGTTGGCATATTTTTAAACTTATAATGATTTTATGTTTGAATTTTATTTGGGCATATAATTTTTCTTTGCTTTATTGTTCTTTTTTTTTTTATACCTTTTTTTTTTTTGTAGGTATGAGATCTGGAAATTAGGAAGTTTTTTCTTTTATTCTTGATTTTTTTTTTTTTTTTTTTTTTTTTTTTTTTATATTAGTAATAATTAATTTGTGAATATATATATGATAGTAATATTCGGCAAATTATGGAAGCTGAACGTGATGACATAAACCAATGTTGTTATACTTAAAAGTTCAAGCTTATGATAACATGATAGAAAAAAATTTTTTCGAAAGACAATGGATTACGAAATTTCTGATGTGTTACCACATGATGCGTCTATGCCAAATTGTTTTGTTGTTTTTGTTGTTGAGACATCAAACATCAGAGAACTCCCGGTAATAAAAAAATGTTGATTTATATCATTTGATGAAGTAACTGCATAAATGCGTAACAGGTACTAAAAATAACGATTTGATTGAAAAGAACTTTACTATATAATCACGCGTATCATGGACTTGATCCGTACGACAGGACACAGGTTGAAAAAAAAGTGGTTGTAAATCAGGAGATTATATTGTTCCAAATTAAAGAAAAACGTGGTAATCCACGTTATCTTTTTTTTTATTTTCAAGAAAAAAAGGAAAAGGATATAATACGCCACATAATCTACACAAATAGGAATAAATTTACTACAGTATATATGCCTTTTTCGGGCTTTTTTCATTAATATCGTACGTAATACATTTATTCTAATGTAGTAATACAGGTGCTTTATTTAATTATAAAAAGTCTGAAATAAATATGTATTTTACTAAGGATCTTATTCACAATTATGTTATTTCATAATAAAAAAATGAAACCGTACCACATAATTACTTTATATGGTTTTGATATTTGTAATCCTGAGACAATATTAATCGTTTCTAAAAATATTTTTAGAACATTAGGCTTTAAACATTAATAATTATCGTACGGTCATGTTGATTTGTAGTTGTATTCTTATTCGTGTTTGATTTGTATTCTATTCTAAAACATACAGGGTAATAACTAACGTCTACGTAATCATTTTACACATAAAAAATCAACAAAATTTGTTTTGCAAAATTTTACGCCATATGACTTATTTAACTTATTATAGTAACAACTGCTTGGAAATAATGACATTATCGTACGAGAAGTAAAAATTGATATGATAGCACAGATGTACGTAAATAATTGAACCACATAAGACTGTAAGGTGAATCCTCTTGACAGACATGCACGCAGATCTAAACCGTACTTTCGTACGTTTCAACATTTTTTTCTTAACTCTCTTACATATGGTAAATAATACGTAATGCATAATCATCTTTTTTAAGGTGGTAAATTATAACATGACCATCTTGCATGACCAATTTACATGACCAACTCACATTTTTAATTTAGTTGCATTTATTCATTCATTTTTAAATAAAATTCGCTTTAACTAAATAAATCTTTTTTAATAGAAACGCCATTATAATATCTTTCACAAATCTTCTGTTTTTCCGCTGCATACAATTAATTAACGAATTATATTGGTCATCTTCAAACCTTTTTACAGTTAAAATAAAATAAATTCTATTTAATACAAAATATTTGAAAAGTTATTTGTAATTCGGAGATGCCCGCTAAATAAAGAATTAATATTTATTATATAGAAGAAATCCAAAGAAATTGAAACTATTATTAAAATATTATCACAAGATTCATTACTGTTAATTTAAGAAATTGAAACTATTAATAAAATGTTATCACAAGATCCATTACTGTGTTTTTTTTTTTGGTTACAGTACGATTTTCCAAAAGACATTCCTCAAAGAAATAATACCAACTAAATCAGCAAACAATAAACTAATGCAGACTAACAATAAACTAATGCAGACTAACTTTGTTAGGATTGCCCATTCGGAAAATTTAATTTTCATAAATTTTGAGTTACATTAGCATTAGTTTTTGACTAATAACTTTTCATACGTACACAAATTACGTATTTTTAAAAAACTACAACATTTCATTAATTAGTGTTTTTTTTTAAAACGATAATTTTCATATGTATTTCAACTAAAATAGTAGTCTTGTCTTTTGAATATGTTTAAATACATTTCTTTACAGTATGTATGTTCGGCTTTGTGTTAGTCATTAATACTTGTCATATGAAACTTATTCTTTATTTTAGTCGAATAATTATCATAACTCGACAACCAATACTGTATACATACTAAAATTCCAATAAATATAAACAATAGGCCAATCGTATTGAGTTTCTAATTTTGGATTAAAAGAGGTATGAATGAAATAAACATATCTAATATTGTATTGAGATAATCTAGATCAATTCAAAATTCAAATAAAATTTATGTTAGATATTTAAAAAAAGCAAATTATGTAGTTCACAATATTAACAAAATGCAAATTTTTGACATAATATTAATATTAAATAGATAATATATAGTGTGAATTTTTTATTTGATTATGCCAATTAGCTTATATTTATTATTATAAACTCAGATCGGCTAAACTCAGATTATGTTCACAAAATCTACATATATCTAACGCTAAAGTCTTGACCAATCATAATTATCTAATAATAGATTAAGTATAACGTGTCTGGACTATTCGATACCATATATGTACATAGTTAATCTCTATTAGTGATGTTAATTCTTGAAATATCGATATGCATACGTGTTTTTACTGATTCTTGCACGATAAACTGTATAAATCGGAGTAACTCCGATTCACGTAACTCCGATTCACGTAAAACCGTTATTCGCTACGTATGTATGAAAATATTACATAAATGTTTAAATACCCGCCGATCATTTATTTACCATCACCCCAAACATATATATTTTTTCTCAGATATTGTTCTACTGAAAGTGATTGAATTATATAAAGTTCGCTGGCAAATACCGAGCCGATCATACTAAGACCACATACTATCCGAATAAAAGAATGCTACTAATTCCAAAAGTTATGTCAAAGTAATATAGAAATGATCATTCATTACGGGCAATGACTCATGATTTATCCTTTATTTAAGTACGTAATATGATGTAATTATTACATTTATTACTTTGATAACAATAGAATTATATATCATAATATTTATTTATTACTTATTAAAAAACTTAAATAACATTAAGTAACATTAAGTAATATTAAGTAATATTAAGTAATATTAAGTAATATTAAATAGAAGAGATAATTTGAAACAATGTTTTTTTTTAGGACGGATGCGAAAAATTATTGCTTATAGCAAAATCGTGCAAGTGATTTTTTTATTAGAACTCGAAAGGCAGTTTCATATGCGAAATTTTAAGTTATAGGCAAAACGAACATTTGTTTGAATTTCCTGATCTTGAAATTCGAACTAATATTAAATATGAGTACGTACGTAATAATTTTGCCTATCCTTACATTTAGTGCATTTAAAAAAAATGAAGAATAGATACGTATTACAGTATTATAATGAAGTATGCATTTGAAACAAAGAAAGTCTAACGTATTTTATTACAAAGTTATAAACAATTTGTAATACAGTTTTATTGTATACGTTATTTGAGTAACTTTTAATTCGTGAATTTAAGAAGTTAAGCCAAATTTATTATTGATCAATAGTTATTAAAATATTATTAGTAATCAAAATTTTTAAATTTTGTAGTTCATCGCAAATGGACACATGAAAATGACCAAGTGCTCACATAAAAAATGTTCATGTTACTTGGTCCCACTAAGCTATGTCATAACTAGAACTGTCGGATTACCCATAAATAAATTAGACAGGTTTTGATATTATTAATTTTTTTTCTTAATTTATTGTTGATAAAAGCGTAGAAATAATATATATATATTTTTATGCTTTGTGAATCTCTCTATAAAACTTTACTGCTTTATGATTAACGTTAACTAAATTATCTACCAAATTTTAAGTAAGGCCATACAAACTTAATAAATCGGTTTTCATAACTCGGCCTGAGTTTTTTAAAGAAATCAATAAAAAATTTTATATGTTTTTTATATATAAAATTTTTTGAAAGCCGGATTGCCGGGTAACTTCTGAAAATGTTATGAAAACCGATTTATTAAGTTAATATTATAAGTAAATATTATTAAGTTAATATTATAAGTAAATATTATTATTGATTATTATATTTGTTATGACCCTAATTGTAATCTTTTTGGATTTGCAACTTGTTTTTAACTTGTATATTTATTAATTAATATGTTTGCCTTATATAGACTTTAGATTTCTACCGTTACAAGTATTTAGGAGACAGACTATTTTTAATTCAGTTATAAATAATATAAAAGGTTAATTTAAAACTTTAAATATTATGCTCATTCTTAGTAATTAAAAAGAAAGCTAAAAATAATCTGAATTTTAAAGTTGAACGATCCTTTATATTTTAAAAGACTAGAGAGAACAATCAAATTGGAACGAGACGTGATGCTAAATACTCATGAAAAACAATTAGTAAAATGTCACATGTAGCTAGCCATTTTCATTTAGCATCACGCACCTCGTATCTACATAAAGATTTGAAATCAAACCTCGTGCACCACAGCCTTAACATATAACGATAATGATTTATCGTGGGTCGGCTTAACAAATATAGTTAAGATTATTCTTAGATTCCTTTTTAACTAGTACTTAAAATTTTATATAAAGAATCTTCAGATGCTAATGAATAAGTACAGTCAACTCTCTATATTGAACGCTTGAAGTTTATCAGTTTAAGAAATATATTTAACATTTAAAGTGAACTTCATATAATAATTTTAAAATTTCAAAGTTCAGTCTACATAGACAGAGTTTATTAAGTGCTTTGTTTATTCAGATTCGGTTTAGAGAGAGTTGACTGTATTTAAAGTTTAAAGTCAACCTTTTTATTTAACCTGTAACCGAATGTGCATCGGTTTATTTGACCAATAAGTATGCAATATGTTGGTTTACTGATAAAGGTAAGCTCTCTGTTCAGTCTTTATCCTTTTATCTTACATTATATAACTACGTATAATTTGCATTACAGTACATAATTATTCATGCATTAAACGTCTTCATTGAGTCAGCATGGTCATAGCACGCACGTGTCTCAATTAACTGAATCCATAGATTTAGTTGCCACTACTACATATTTAAATGACTTTTTTTTTTTAAAAAAAAAAAAAAGGCAAATAAATGATTTGTAAATTAACTAATTAACTAAATATATCCTTTTGATTAATTAAAAAAGCGCCATTATCGTTACTGCATTTTCCATTTTTCACTAATATACTGTTTGTTCTGATCTACGTCGTTCCTGGAGACAATGGTGACATTTTTTAACTAATCGTATTTGATCTCATTTACAGTTACTTTTTATCAGTATTTCCAACTTCCTATTAATTATTTAACGAAAAGTGGTTTGGATAATCTTTAAACGAGGTTACAAATATTTACACAACTAATAATCTTTACTATTTCTGTATATATTATTGCTGCATGATAATGTATTAACAGCACATCTTTTCTAAAAATTAACCCTCATTTCATAGTAAGAATAATTAACGTAATTAATAAACTTTAAATTCGTCCTACCAAGGAGGTCATGATTATTATTGTACGTACGTAATAATATATACGTATCCGATAAAAAACAAAGTTTTTTCTTTTTTTTTTTTTTACTCTAATTATTCTTCAAATAATGATAAATTTGATATCGATATTATATATATATATTATGAAAAACACTTCTTAAGTAACATATAAAAAAAGATATATCGACAGCTAGGAAATTTTATCAGTGGGCGTTTTTTGTAACGATTGTATGTAAGTACGCATAAAGAAAAGGTTTGTCTTTTTTTGTCTTTTGGATATCATTAAATACATTTTTTTCAGTTCTTTGGTTTTCTAAAGGTAATTTAACATGTGAAAATGTACAAAATAATAATAAATAATAAATAATTTAAAAACGCAAGATACGTATACAATAAGGCTTTTTTGGATTTTCTTTCTACGGTGGCTTATTGATATTCATATTTGTGTGACAAGATCATCTACATAATGATATGCTTTAATGACTGGAAATTTAATCTTACATTCTTGTCGTTGGTAAGTAAATTACAAATTATGAATTTGTTATTATTAATTGTATACGTGAACCAACACGTTGAGTAAAACACGAAATTTTTTTTAGATTGTTATTAAAGAATATCCATTATTAAACATTATATTCTCTTTGAGAAATGAATTATGAATGTTAATATTTTAACGAATGAAAAAATCCACATTGATGCTTTATATATCATTTTTTTTCTGGAAAAAAAATTCATATTTTAAAGAATTGTAATTGATCAAAAAATTTATTATCAGTTCTTATAGGTATTTATCAATATATTTTCGACATTTTTCAACTCGATGATATGTTCATAAAAATTCTTCGATATCAATATTATTAATTCCCGGATTTGTAATCTTTTTTTTTTTTCATTCATAGTAATTTTATTTCAAATGATCCGATCTAACGAGGATATAAGATTCATGGACTCAAGTGGTGAGTTTTAATTATTTTATTCGTGTGTGTAAATGGGAATAAATTTTGTTTTTTTTTTTTTATAATTGATTAATTTTAAAATATTCAAATTATTTCTTTGTTTTAATATTTATTAGATCCATATTTGAGTCAAGATTCCGTTTATTTGAATCAAGATCCATTAAACGATTCTAGTGTTTATGAAAATAAAGACATTCCTGATCCAACTTCTCCTTATATTCCTAAAAGCTTTGTAATTGCTCTAAGAGATTATATATCGGGTGTACAACATTCTTCAATCCCTCACAATCAGGAACGCATGCGTGATTTTAAAAACACAATTACTTTCGGAACATTGAGTAATGAGAATTGTCCAAAACAAGTATCATTATACGAATGTACTCAAAATTCCCTTCGAAGCTCTCAACTAACCATCGATTCTAATATGGATTTTGGTATTAAATTGGACACTGATGATTATGATGATGATGATGATGATGACGATGATTATGATGATAGCTTTAGTGATTTTAGTGACATAAGTGATAATGATTTCTGTATTGACGAAAATGCAAAAATTTCAGGAATGATTCAAGATTTTGATTTACTTATCGGTCCTGCTATCAATAACTATCAAATCTCTCGAACAACTTGGGCTGCTTGTTCAACAATGATTTTTATCGTCATTTGCGTCTTGATTGTTCTTTTAAGAAATGTTTGGTTGATTTCCTTTAGTGGTGTCACACAAACTCAACGTGCTGTTGTAAAATCTCGACTTGTTAATGCTTTAATTAATATTTGTTCTTGTACTTCGATTTCTTTACCATATATGACTACTTATGTTGGTTATCTAAGTAGCATTCTTATTTCATCCATTTCTATAACTGGTGTCATAAGCAGTTTATCATTTATTGACAAATCTGCAATTCGCATCAAAACTTACTACAACGACTCTTTCAAGAAGGTTTTAATCTGGCCGTTACTTATAATCATTATTTCATTCTTTGCATTTTGTGCAATTGATCATTCTTCTGATGATCGTCCTTTTGGAAAACAAGTTTACGTTGAAAAGTATATGCCAATTCCTAAAGATTACAAACCTGTCACTCCTATCGTTCTTCCGGAAGAAGATTATACTTATGATAAGATTTATTCTCATTTTCGTGGTGTTTTGGATTGTAGATTTATTAGTATTGAACATTCACGTGCTGTCAAGGGATTTATTGTTGATGCTGATTGTGATTATTAAGTAATTATTAAAATAATACACTTTATATAATCTTTTAAAATAGGACATTTGGATATAAACAGTTAATTGGGTGATAATTGATGTTTTCAAGCTTCTTTAATTGGAAATTTTAAGATGATGTTGGCTAGCATATTTTTATGTAAAAAAAAAACAAAAGACATGTAAAAAGACATGTAAAAAAAAAAAAAAAAAACCCCCCCGTTATGCAATAATTTTTTTAAAAACATTTTCTTATATGATCTATTCATTTCATTAGGTCAAATCTTTTATATTTTAGTGTATATATTTTTTTTTAAAAAATAAATTTTTAAAATCCTTAGAGTTTGTAGGATATTTAGGTTGAATTCTTTTATATTGATATTCATGAAGTAAAATAAAAAGTTGTTTCCCGTAATAAACTTTAACAAATTTCATCATTGTTAATAATCGTTAATAATCGCTAATAATCGTGGATATGTATGACGTAGATTAATTGAAAGCATTATATGTCATTAATTCTTAATGGGGAAGTTTGATTTGGTTTCAATTTAATGCAAGACTTGCATATATTAGATTTAAATTAAATCGAAACAAACCAAATTAAACTTCCCCATCCCTAATTAATACTATATATATTTAAATTTGTTATTAGTTAAATTTTATTTATATATTTGTTGAAAATTTTAAATATTAAAATAAATTTAACGAACGATGTACATAAAAGTGCATTTTTAACTATCCATATATATAGTTACTTTATTTTTTTTTCACGATATCTTTTTGGGCTGTTAACTTTTAGTAATAAGGATATAATAATAGTTAAATATAGTAACAAGAGTACAACTAGCAATATTTACACTTTAACTTAAAGTTTACATTCTATAGAATTATTTATTAGTCGTTATAATTATGAAGTCTATAATATCAACTTATGTAGTACTTCAATTCTGAACTTTGACTCAAATATATTCTTATATAACTTGGCTTAGCTTCGCGTTCTCAGCCTTTATTTCTGTCTGAATTTAGTAATTTTGATTACGAGCTTTGAATTTAGTTTTTTACAATAAATCAGTTTTTGACTAACATCGTTATATTTTAAGTGGTATATTCAATTAATTATATACGCGTAACAACTTGTTATGCTGACGCCAAAAACAAAATTTTGAAATCTGTCATTAATATAATAAAACACATTGCTAAAATAAATATTATATGTATAATTGAGTAACAAAAGTCAATTTTATTGATATAAAAAAAAACAAGATAAAAATTTAAAATGTATATACATTCTGAAAATTTGTTTTTTTCCTTAATATAGTTAACTCTAAGTATAAACCTTCTTAAGTGTAAAATTTTTACTACAAATGCAAGTTATTTTTATTGGTCAATTTTAAATTGCATGATTTGTCAGTAATTTATAAATTGCAAATTGAAGAATTAGAACCTTTAAATAATAGAATCCTACTTTTTATTTAAAGAATAATTTTTTTTTATTTTTGATAAATATAATTAATAAGTTTAATTTATTTAAATCATGTATAGAAATAAGTTAATAAAATCAAAATTTTTATAATAATTTTTTTTAAAACTTTAAATAAAATAACAAAAACTTAATCAAATTCAATATACTATAAACCTTATAAATTAATTTAAAAATTATTTATCAAATTTGATTAGATACTTATTAATTTATTTTTTAAAGTTTTTAAAACCAATTTTACTAAAAAAACAGTTTAGTTTCTATTAACTTACTTTCTTTTATTAAACAAACTACTATAATTTCTATTTATATTACTTATATATTTTTTGATCCTTTAGAAATATATAAAAAATATTCAACTTAATTTTTTATATAATTATCTTTCTCGTATTTTTTATGCATCACATTTTTTGTTAGATGATTATTATACAAAAACAATGATTTTTGCAGTAATAATATACTGGTTTTGTTTGTAATAAAAGATATATTTTGCAAAATTTAACTAGAATAAAATTATTATCTAAAAATTATATAATAGTATTAATTCAGAATTATAATAATATTTAGTAAAATATTAATTAATTTAGTAAGTAATTTTTTCTTTAATTCTTCAAAATAAAATATAATTATTGCAGTTTTAATAAATTAAATAACTTCTTTAAAAGCATAAAATTAATAAACACAGTATTCTAAAAATATGCATTGAGTGTTATAACCAAATTTCTACTAATAATAAAGAAAAAAGAATAAAAAATCAAAATAAAATTATAAAAAACCAATCAAAAAAATACAATTGTACTAAAAAACTTTGTAGATTTTGTTTTAAATTTACTTCTAAAAAATTATAACTCTAATTATTTATTAAACAAAAAGGTTTATAATTCTGAATTTATTATTATATATATATTATTAATACAAATTTAGTTAGAATTTTATTAAAGATAATTTATAATTTAGTATTAAATAATTTAAAAATTTAGTAATATATTAGTAATTTTAATTATATAATTTAATATTTTTAATATTAAGTATTTTTTTTACTTACAAATAAATAAACTAAATAAATTATTTAAATTAATTATATATATTCCTAAATTAATATGAATAAAGTAAAGTTAATAATAAATTTATTAGAATTTTATTATTATCAGATTTAGGTTTTTATTTTTTATTAATATACAAAATTTTGTTTACAATTTTTTTTATAAAAAAAATTACACTTTTAATGTTATTTATATAAAAGTAAAGTTAAAATAAGAAATCCATTACATTTTATAATAACTATATTTAAACAAAAAATAAATAATAAAATAAACAATAATGATAAATATAAAAATATATTGATGAAAGTGCAATAACTTAGTGAAGTAAATAAGTTGTTAATCCTCCAAGTGGTAGATTAGATGTTCAAATCCCATTAACAGAAAAAATTTAAATAATTACCTATATAATATTCATCTTATGGCAACTGTTTTTAATAATTAAGTTAGAATATCTATAATGCAGTTGCATTAGCATGGCTAACAGGTTATGAGGCATCTGTATAACCTGTTATATAGAGGAATGCAAACTGGCATTAGGTGGTATAGTCTCTAGATAAGTTCTTATAGTTATATAAATTTATTAAAATTAGAAAACAAGAAGTTTATTTAGGAAATCTAAATAGAGAAATAGTACAGATCTTTAATGATACTACTGTAAAGACTAGCCTAAGAAAACAAATACCAAGGTTATAATATCTAAATAGACAAAAACCTCTAAGTTAAGAATCCCAGAGGGATCACTAACTAAACTGTTAGAATAAACTAAAGAAAAAGAATATTAGACTAATCTAATATACTAATAAACTAATTATAGTTTTATATAGGCTATCTGGATTAGGAGTCTGGTAAAAAGGCAGAGGTATACTAAAGTACTGGAGTTATGCTATAAAGTAGATGCTAGAATTCAAGTAAACCCTACAAGGGCATAGTAGTTAAATAATATAACTTTAATTATAAGTATTAATTTTATTATAGTAATATCTAAATTAGTTGTAAAAATAAGTACAAAAGGTTCTGAAAGGTTTATCTCAAGAATAAAATAGTCTTAAACTTGAGACAATGATCTAGGCATCTGGATATAACTTAGTGATATTAATACAAGTTACAGATTTAGAAGGTTTAAAGTAAAACATCTAAACAGAAGTATTAGATATAATAATTGATAAAAAATCTTCAAATAAACTTCTTAAATAAGTAATATAAAAAATTACATGTGTAGCTAATTGTATACTTTTCTGTAATAATTCATAAAATCACATTACCAAAAAGTTATTAATAAAAATTAAAAAACCAAAGAGGTTATCTTAACACCAAAATATATATATATATATATTAATAAGATATTTTTATTATATAAGAAAAATTATAACTAATTTTTTTATCTAGAATTAGCAAACTTTTTTAACAAAAATAATATATATAACTGACTTCTTCTTCTCTTACTACTTTATCTTACTTATATATAAACTTTATATCTAATATTTGTAAATTCTATCAAGTTAATTATTAATAATATATTTACTTTTTTATTTAAATATTTTGTATAAAAATTTGGCAATCTTACAAAATATATTTACTAATACTTTTGCTTTTAATTTAGATTTATTTTTCAAAATTTTAATTATTTTTAAAAATTTGAAATTAATATAATAATTATATAAAATGTATTTATTAATTCTTTTTTTTCTGATTTGAATTTATTATTAAATTACTTTCAAGTTAGTATAATATTCTTATTAAATATATATATTAATATAATTTATTTTTTTTAATCTAAGATTTACATCAAAAAAAAAACTTTTTTTACTAATTCTCAAATTTAAAACAAGAAAAAAAACAAAATACAAAAATAACAAGAAAACAGGCTAACAAACACTCTTTGGACAACTAACAAAAAAACTGTATCAGAAAAAAATATATATAATATAATAGAGGTTAGAAGACAAAAGAAGCTGTACTAAGATATTAATAAGAAACAGCAATATTATCAACAAGAAAAGTAGAAATTTTTGAGAAATTGGCATTATTCTAAAAAAATAGAAAACAAAACATATGATAACTATAATAACAACAAATAACAATAAACAAACAAGACTTATATCTAATTAGAAAATAACAAGCATCACTATAGAATTAGTAACATAGTATTAACAATATATTAACAAATATTACAAAGCTTAATTCTAGATACTGATTAGTCAAAAAAGAAAGATCTTTATTCAATCATTAGAATATAAACTAATGAATGAAAATTGCAATACAGATATCATATCTTATATTAGAGGAATAGAAAATAAAAATTAAAGACATGTAGTCTGTAGAATTCTGAACTAAGTTTTCAAAACTCTTATACAAAATCCAAATAATATAGAGCACATTGCTAAAGAATTAGCAATATATAATCCAAAACATATTACATCTTATAATATGTTAGTATAGTTAAATATTAGAATTATTAAGAGTAGCAAAAACAGGCTGACTCAAAGAAAAGATAATCGATGAGTAGACAGAAAAGCTTAAGTCAATAAGCTTTAATTCAAACTCTTTTAAATATAACACAAATATAAACAAAGAACTAACATATCAAAAAAAAAAAAACAAATAATGAGCAAAGGCTAAGGATATTAGAAGAACAAATGAAAGGTTTTAGCATTACTATACCATATCACCAAACAAGTCAAACTGCTAATAAATCTAAAATACTTAAAAGTAATGTTTTGCAAAAAATAGAGGAAAATAGTGAGAACACAAACATGGAATTAGAAGAACAAGAAGAAAAATTAATTAATAAAAAAACCAGCATCTTGTTTTCTAAAACAATTAAGCATAGTTGATAGTCTTTAGAAAACAGAATATACAACAAAAACAAATCCTTTAAGATAAATATACCAACATATGCTTTGCTAAGTAAATTCAAAGGAGAAAGAATAAAGTATATTTAGTGGATTCTAGGAAATAACAATCATATTACAACAATTAAAAAAGTATTTAAAAATAAAAACAATTGAATAGAAGTAGATTTTGATTGTGAACATAGCAGAGATGTAGCAATAAACAGAATTAAGAAAAAGAAAGATAAATGACTTAAACTTATTCTAGAAGAGAATAAAAGTAAAAGTTAAAAAACAGAACTGCAAGAGAAACACAATACTAAAAAAAGAGAAGAAAAAGATATAAAACAAACAAGAAAAGATGAAAAATTAAGAAAAACAAAAGAAGTAAAGAAACAAGAAAAAGAAAAAAATAAAAAAAATGATATGAAGAAAAGCATTATAATAGAAAATAGTAAAGACAAAGAAGAAAAAAAGGAATTGTAAGAGAAAAGATGGTTAAGTATATAGGATCTACCACCAAATATTAATAAAAAAAAATCAAATATATATGCAGAAAATTCAAAAACTTGAAATATTATACAAGTCAAGAGATTATTATACAAGGCATTGGCAATAATAGTAGTAAGCTTAGAAAAAGAAAAAATATTCCATGGGTACTTGCACTTGGCAACAACAAATTAGCACAAATAACAATTGGGAATGAAAATTATGACCAAAGAGACAAGCAAGAACAGTACATAACTAAATTGTTAAATATTCCAAGAAAAGTCTTGAAAGTACTTCTGTTACAATGCCTAAAAAACAAAGATGCAAAAGAAGTATACATTCTATACAATAAAAATGGAAATCAAAAGAAGTTTGAAATAATCACCTTTGCAAATGCTCTAGTAGCAGAAGAAGCTCAAACAACACCAATATAGTACAGTTATTAGCAAAAGTAATGCCTGATTTTTTTATTAAATGTAATTAAAATCAAATATATAATTTTTTATTTTTACAATATACTATATATATATATTTTTTTCTAGCTAATCAATATTTGCAATGCTCTCTTTTTGCTTCCAATACTGCTTTGATGCTTTCTGAAACTGAGTTTAAAGACTTCAAAAAAACTAACATATCTAATTTTGACTACTCTTTTTTTAGAATAATTTTAAGATTATCTATTTCTCTTAGAAAAGCATCCTGATTCTGAATATTATTTTTCAATACTTTCCAAATATTTTTGATTAGATTAAGGTTAAGAGATCTTGCAGGCCAGTTCAATTTATGGATTTTTTGTCTTCAAGCCAATTGAATACTTTATATATCAGCATATTGTCTTGCTAAAACATTATTTTTGCACCTACTAATGAATAAGATGCTTTAACCCTTTCATAAAACAATAATAAATGATCTTTCAAAAATTTAATATATATTTTTTTATTAATTTTTTCTTTAGATTATTTATATTTATCAAAAAAACAAACAGATCCTTGATCCTATCAACAAAACAACTCTATACCATTACTGACCATCTACTACTTTTAAAACTTGGAATTAAGCACACATTTTTGTGCCTTTCACCTTTAAGATGCTATATACTAATTTGGCATAATTGTTTACCAAGCTTGATGGATGTTTATCAGAAAAAATTATATGTTGCCAATTATAGGTGCTTTTTGTTAATATCATTCAAACTATTTCTTTATATTATATTCCTTAAAGAATAGCTTTTTTGCTGCTATACAAGACTAAACACCAAAACTTTGCAGAGCTTGAGAAGCAATTCTTAAACTGCTCTTAAGCTTTAAATTATTGGCCAGATCATGCAAAGACTTCTGTCTTTTTTTCATAACTGCTTTTACCAAAATGTTTTTTTTTGATCATTGAGGGCATAGAGTCTTTTAGATCTTGGCAAATTTAATATATTCTTGGTTCTCTGGTACTTAGTGAGAAACCTTCAGATTATTGTAAGGTCATGTTCTATTTTTCATGCAACTTGCTAGGTGCTCATATATTCAATATAAGTCAGGATTTCTTTTTTGTCTTTGTCTGTCATTAAAGTGCCAGTCATGCTTATTATACTTGGATTTTTTTTTTTGCAGATACTTTGTGGAAAATTAAAAAAAGAAAAAAAAAAGATTTGCCCCACAAATTGCTATAAGGAGGTAAGCAATACATATTTATTTGTATATCAGTCATAGGATTAAAATCAGGCATTACTTTTGCCAATAACTGCACAATATCTACCAAGTAAATTGGAAAAATTCTATAAGAAGAAAAGTACAAAAAAGAGATAAATCAAGAGAAAGAAAACAAGAAGAATCAAAAGTAGATAGCAAATGACAAAAGGTATCAAAAATCAAAAACATAATACAAGAAAAGCCAAATAAAAGATATGGTAAAATAAGTTTAGATCTTTAGATACAAAATATAGAAGAATAGTTAGAAGACAGAAATGCTAACATAGAAGTAAAAGAAGATGACTTAAAGAAAAAGAAAACCAAAGCAGTTCTGCAAGATCAAGTAAGAACAGTACAAGTAGAAGATGTTTTGTGTCAAATTTTAAAAAGACTAAACAAAATAGAGAAAATGCAGCTAAGTACAAGAAGTGGCCTAGCTGATTACTTCTAAGGATGCCACAGTTAAACTAATGAATATAAACAAAAAAATCAAAGAGTTTTTACAAATTGAAAGAAAGATGTTTAAAGAAAGAAGAGAAGTAGAAACTCCTTATCAAGATAAAGAAATATGTAGTAAAAAGAAAGAAGAACTTAAAAGTACAAAGACAAAACAAAGATTACTAAAAGAAAAATGAAAAGAGAAAAAAAAAATAAAACTAGCATGTCACAATGTGAATGGACTCAAGACCAAAGGTTAGAAATTGGAAAATCTGCTTAGCTAGGCAGAAAAAGAGAAAATTACAATATTAGAAATTATAAAAACAAATCTTACAGAAAAAGAAAAAAAGTTTCTAACATATATAATAGGCAAAAGATATGTAGAGTTTTGGACAAACACAGCTAAAAATAAGAAGAAAGGTTTAGGCATTGGAATTATAATTGATGAACAATAGAAAAAGCACATAAGTGCAGTTAAAAAAATAAGCAAATATATAATAGAAATTATACTATATTTCAAACAATTAGAATTGGTTATAATCACAGCATATATATTACCAAATAATAAAATAATAAGAAGAAACATTTAACAAAAAATTGTAAAAATAATTTTAAAAAGGAAAAGACAAACACAAATTATCATAATAGGTAATTTTAATCACACAGTAAACAATATTCTAGACAGACAGCATCTGCAAACAACAAATTACAAAAGGTTACCAATCTTCAATTAAATGAAGAAACATGACTTCAGAAACATGTATAGAAACATGAATTCAATAGGTCGACAATACACATGGTCAAATAGAGAAGCAGCAACAAGAATTAATCATATATAGATATCAGATGAATTAGTCTCAGATCTACAGAAAGCAGAAATTGAAGATGTAGAAGAAATCATAGAGAGTGACTACAAAATAGTAACCGCAGAAATATGAATCAAATATATGATAGCAGTTAAAAGCAAGACAGAGATTAAAAAAAAGAGACAGTCAAGAAAAATATACTTATATAATTAAACAAAATTAGAAAATTGAGAAAATTATGCACAAGAGTTACAGAATTAGTTAGAAATAAAAGAGGTTCTAAAAGATATTTACAAAAAAAAACAAAATAAAATGAAGAAAGTAAAGAGAATAAACAATATATGTGATATAATAGAAGAAGCTATTATTATAGCAGCAAGTAAACACATACTCAAAAAAAAAGTATTTAATATAATAACTAACAGGAGAAGCAGTCAGAAGGAACAGCAACAAGAAAAAAGCATTTAATATAATAACTAACAGGAGAAGCAGTCAGAAGAAACAGCAACAAGAAAAAAGCATTGTTAAGTTACAAAAATTAATCAAGCATACAAAAACTAAAAAAACACAAGCAGTAACAGAAGAAGAAAAAAGTAAAGTGAATAAACAATTAAAGATACTAGGCAAGAAAATCTGTGCAAAATTGCCAAAACTACAAAGACAATAGTTAAATGCATGAATAGAAGATATTAAAGGTTGAAAAAAGCTATTATTGAAAAGAAAAAAGAAGAACCAGAAGTGAATACAAAGAAAACAAATAAAAGAAAATATAGATAAAAGATGTAAAATAATCAGAACAAATTAGAAAAAAATGATAGTGAGTCTCTTGAATAGGCCTTATAAAAAAATAGTACTTGACAGATTTATTAAACAAACAAAAAGAAAAATGAATTTACTAACAAGTTCAGAAGATGTTAGAGTAGATGTAGCAAAATACTACAAAAAACAATTCAGAAAAAGAAATACAAGATTAGAAAAGATGTCAAAAGAGTAAAAAGAAGTATATAAACTATGAGAAAATATTAAAGAGAAATAGTATACAGAAGTTAAAAGAGAAATTGAAAAAAAGAACAAAAAGAAACACTAAGAGAACTGAAAGCAAAAACAGCTTTAGGCATATCAGATATAAGTTACATTCTGTTAAAGTAAGCAGAAAAGAAAACACAAGAAGTATTTAGAAGCTTTGCAGATCTATGTCTAGAAGAAAAAAAGATATTAACAAAATAGAAGATAGCACAAGTTTATTTAATACCTAAAAATGTTAAATAGAGATATAGTTTAAACAATATATAACTAATAGCATTAATAGAAATATTTAGAAAAGTTGTAACAAAGGTGATAACAAGAAGGCTTGCCAATGTGTTTACAAAAAAAGAAATATTCAAAAGACCAAATTATGCAGGCTTTCCTAACAATTCAATAAAACAACCAGTATATATTCTTAATATAATAATAAAAGAAGCAAAAGAGAAAGGTAAAGAAGCATAGATACTTTTGCAAGACATAAAAAAAACATTTGACTCAGTTCCACTTGAGAGTCTAAAACTAGCACTGCAAAGGGTTAAAGTTTCTAGAAGAATAATAAAATACATCCTAGATTTGTTTCATGAAAAACAACTAAAAATTATTACAAGGCACCCAAATTTAATAAAGATCTTCTACTTATACTATATAACATGATCACAGAACTTGATATAGCAGCTTAAGCCTAACAAAAGAGATAATAGCAAAAGATGGTATAGATCAAGAAGAAGTAATATTTCTATTAATATAGTGACTTTTCTATAATCTACTGTTAGAGAGAATACAAGAAGATAAAAATTTAGAATATATAGTAGAACAACAGATCAAAAGAGAAATGCAATATAGCAACATTATAAAGTACCACCAAGCAGCCATTGTATATACAGATAATACAACATAGATTGCAAATAGTAAAAAACAGCTAATAAAAATATTAAAAATAGCAAAAGAATTTTTTAAGATGAATGATATAGAGATAAATGGATCCAAATCAAAGCTGTTGATAATGAATACAAAAGTAAAGAAAGAAAAAAAAGAAGTAATCTTTGGAAGAAGCAAGATAACAGAAAAAACAAAGAACAAGATAGTTCACTTACTAAGAATATAGCTAAATAACAAAATGAGTGAAATGCTAGTAAAAAAAAAAGCTAAAAGAATAATCAGTCAAACAATAAGAGATCTTAAACACAAAAAGATGGCAATAAGTCAGATTGCATATATAAACAATATGGTAATAATACCAAAATTAAGTTATATGCTACAGCTAACAAAAATGACAAAAAGAAGTATATGTAAAGTATATCAACCAATAATAATTTTAGTGAAGCAAAAGAGCAACTTACAAAGAACATTAGAAAACTGTATAATAAAATACAAAGATTTTAAAAGCTACAGAACACTACAACAAGAATTAACAAAACAAATAAATAGCCTATTAGCAAGACTAAACAAACAAGATAGTTTTGGATAGTTAACAAAACTAAAAATAACACAAGGTGTTTTTTTTTTTTTTTTTTTTTTTCGGTATTAAGGTGACCTCTTTGGTTCAAGCTTTTTATTAATACTTATAGCGGGTATATGTTTTATATAGACGTATCTATAATGAACTATTAGACGAGTGTACA
>CAJVQA010000572.1:0-32441 GCA_910591915.1 Cetraspora pellucida
TGTATATATTTGCAATAGTCAATCACTGTACCAGGTAACCTTGTTACTTGGTTGTATTGTACCAAGAAGGCTACAACTCTGTAACAATAGCAATAGAAAGCTTAGAGAATATTAGATTGTTTTTAGCTAATTCACTAGAAAATCTGCACATTGAAAATAAAGATTCAAAAATCGTAAATTCACTTAAAAAACAAATTTCAAGCTTAATCATACAACAAAAAAAGTAGACAAGTCTAGAATTATTTTTTAACAATGAATAACTGTAGTTTTGAAAGTATTCATTTTATGCAAAAGATATAATATAGAATTTTTTTTTTTTATCTTTTTTTTGTTTTTTTTTTAAAAAAAGTGTTTTAGCTAGTTAAATTTGAAATTTTACAGGTAAGCAATTAGAATGATATATATATTTTATACTATATAGTATTTGGTTTTTAGTAACTTATAGCTTTGTGTTTATTCTAAAATATTTTATATATCAAAAATTTATTTACAGTGCTGTTTTATGTAAAGAGTATTATTACAGTAGATCATTACTGTTTTGCTAGGCCAATTAATTTATAAATTCAAATCATAATTTTAAATGTTTTATCTAATTTATTTTTTTTAAAAAAAAAATAACTTAGTGACTAGTTCACAACAAATCTTATTCTGATTAATGTACTATAATAAAGGTTTATTGAAAAACTAAACTTTACTTTAAACAATATCTTATTTATAGAATAAAACTTACTATATTGCATTTACAGAAAGTTCAGTCTCATAATATAGCTTTCTTATCATATATTTCTACTAATACTGCAGTATTTATTGTAAATTCTGAAGAGTTTTCTACTCATTATTGCTATAGGCCTAAGTTCTTAAAAGTTAAAATTTTACAATTTGTCTCTTTAAAAATATGTTCAACCAAGTTTTTAAAATTTTTGATTATAGTAAATATAAATTAACATTATTGTAATTTCAATATTTTTACAACAGTATAAAGAAACAAACCAGAAACTTATCATGCAAAGAATTATCTTTAGCATTCATTTACTACTAAGACATATTATAGAACAAAATATTGTGTTCAAGGTGGGTTAATATATGAGTGATGCCAAGTAAAAACCTAGAATAGTAATTTTTTTGATCACTATTCTAGGTTTTGCTTGACATTACTCATTATTTTGTGGGTCTTATTTATTGTATTGCATTAATTGCTTTTTATTTAGATGTAATGCTTATCACCTTTACTATCATCTAATTTTGGTCTAGAAATATTGATGGATAAAGATAAAATGATTGATTTTAAAGATTTTTTAAATTGTATGAATTATTAACAGAGTATTTTATTTGTTTATTACATTTAAAAATTTTTTATAATCTAACAAATTGTATTAATTTAGACATGTAAAGAATACTGTATATGCCTATTACAGACAATGATGCAAATAAAAATTTTATTTTAATTTTTCCTTACTATAATAAAATTAATAACTACACATATAATAATTATGTAAATTAATAGATAGATTAATACTGTGTGGCCTATAAGTAAATATTATATTAATTTAGATATAAATTCTCATCAAAGCTCATTATATATATTGAATATTTCATAAAATTTATATATAAATTCATTATATCGAGGGTATATGTTTAAACTAAATGTTTTATAAAATCATATATAAATTCATTATATTGAGGAACCTTGGTGAACTAAAATATAGATATAATGAAGCAAAATCTTCAGCTTCAGAGCTTTGTTATATTAAGATTATACTGTAATACACAGGTAGTATTATGGTAATAGCATTCTATTAATCAGTTAGAATAAAATATTTGTAACTACAGTTATATCAGTATGACTGGCAAATTATATGCATTTGCACAATATTGAAGTTTCACAGAAAAATACAAACTGGCATTAGGTGATGCAAACCTAAAATAAGTTCTTGTAGTTGTATAAATCTGTAGAACTAAGAAGCTAAAGCCTATTTAGAAAAAACCTAAGTAAAAAGTTAGAATAAATCTTCAATAGTACTACTATAAAGACTAGACCTAGAAAATGAATATTAATGTAAAAGAAATCAGGCAGACAAGAATCTTATATGAGGAGTATCACTAATCAGATTGCAAGAAGTCTCAAACTAGAAAAAAAAAATTTTGGAAAGCAGATACTGAAGTATCAGAAACAGGTTATAGTTCTTTTAGACTATCTGAATTGAAAGTTTAAGATCAAAAGTAAGGATATACTATAAGTACTAGAAATATACTATAAAGTTAGTACTAAGGTCTGGATGAACTTTACAAAGATAAGCCTTGTTAGCAAAAATTAAATGTAGATAATTAGTTAGCAAGAGGGCCTTTGAAGCCTTACAGTTAGATGACATATTCTGAAATATGTAATAGTTTAATAAACATATAAACAGAAAGGTTAGGGTTAGATTAAATAGCACTTCAATATATGAGAACTTGTATGTTATCTGCTAATATAGTATAAAGATAACCTTGTATAAGTTATGTAACTATAATTGAATTTACAATAAAGAGCAGTAGTTACCAATAACTAATGGCCTAATAAAAACAACAAAAAAATTTTTTTAATAAATTGAATTAAAATTATTTAAAATTATTTAAAATTATTTAAAATTATTTAAAATCTAATTATAATCTATATTTGACAAAATATATTAACTATTAATATATTTAGCTAAACATAAATGCAATATAATAAAAACATTAAATAAGTATATAATAAAGCATAAAAACTTAAGAAATTATAAATTACTAAGTTAAAAAATAATAACAAAGCAAATATGCAGTCTTTTTTTTAAGACTTAACAGATAAGATAGTTTAGATAATTTAATAAGACTTAGAATAGCTTAAGAATACCAAAAGGCAGACTTGATGAAAAATATATAAAACTATCAAAAAAAGTAAAAAAGCTCAAAAGAATAATTTAGTTTGCTAAACTATAGCTAAAGCAAAAAAATAAATATAAGTATCAAAGCAAAAAGGTGTTTGTAAAAAATATATAATTATAATAAAAAATAAAAAATATAATAAAAACAGAGAAAGGTATAGTGACCTAGTGAAGTGGTCAGGTTGTCAACCTTTCAAGTAGTAGGTTAAGTGTTCAAATCTTATTGACGGTGAAAATTTGGATAATCACCTATATAATATTTATATTATAGCAACTGTTACTAACAGTTAGGTTAAAATATCTGTAATAGTAGTCACACCAGCATGACTGGCAGGTTATAGGGCATCTGTGCAATGTTGAAGTTATACAGAGAAATGCAAACTAATATATCAGACAGTGCAAACACTAGATAAATCCTCATGATCATGTAAATCTATTGAAATTAGGTAACAAAAAGTCCATTTAGGAAGACCTAAGTAGAGAGGTAGCTGGATCTTTGACAGCCCTACTGTAAAGGCTAGCCTGATGAAATGAATATCTAAGTCTAGTACCTGGTCCTAGTAGCTGGATAGGCAAGAACCTCCAGGTTAGGAGTCTCAGAGGTACTACCAATCAGGCTGCCAGAACAAACCAGAAAAAAAGGATATCAGGCTAACCTGATATACTGATAGACTGGTCATAGTCCTACATGGACTATCTGGATTGGGAGTTTAGTAAAAAAGCAAAGAAAAAGGCAGTGGTATACTAAAGTACTAGGGTTATGCTGTGAAGTAGATGCTAGAGTCTAAGTAAACTCTACAAGAACATAGTAGTTTAATGGTTAGCCCTGATCACAAGTGTTGGTTTTGCTATAACAATACCTAGATTAGTTGTAAAAATGAGTACAAAAGGCTCTAAGAGGTTTATCTCAAGGATAAATTAGTCCTAAGGTTAAGACGATGATCTGAACATCTGGGTATGACTTAGTGATATTAACACAGATTATAGGTTCAGAGGGTTTAAAATAAAACACCCAAGCAGAGGTGTTAGGTACAGCAATTGGTAGGAAACCTTCAGGCAGACTTCTTAAATAGATAATATAGAAAAGTTACATGTGTAGCCAATTGTACACTCTTCTGTAGTGATTCATTGAACCACAATACCAATAAGTGATTAATAAAAGTTAAAAGACCAAAGAGGTTACCTTAACATCAAAAATAAAAAATAAAAAATAAAAACAGAAATATAAATAGTGAGCATTAGTACAATAAACAAATAAAGATTGCTATATTTAAATTAGCTTATAGATATAAAAGGTAACAATCTAATTATATAAAAACAACTTAAGAGTTTTTAAAAGCTATTATATAAAAGAAAAAAAGTCAAGTGATTTAGTAAAATAAAATAAAAAATACTAATAATACAAATAAGTAGAGTAATATATAACTTTTATAAAATAAATAATCATAATATATTAACATTAAAGATTAAGTAGACAAAAATATTAAAAAATTGAAAAAAAAATAAATTATATATAAACCAAAATATAACTAATAATTTAGCAAAATAATCAAGAATAAAAAAAAAAGTATTAGTTAAATATTAGTTAATATACAAAAAAGAAAAAATAATATTTATAGAAATAAGTAAATGTAAAGGTATAAAATTAAATTAGAATAAACAATAGACAAATATAAGAAATAGATAAGACAAAACTATAGTATAAAAGTAATGCCAGAATTTTTTTTTTTTTTTAAATATTAAGATGAGTACTTGTGATCCAGAATTTTATTGATAGTATATTCAGCTAATAGTCACATTATAACCACAGGGAGCAATCATGAAAAGAGTGTACAACTAGTCACTCATACAACTTTAGTCATTGTCTAATTTAAGTAGTCTGCTGAAGGTTCTACACTAGCTGCCATACCTAGAACCTACTTGTAAGTTCCCTATTTAACCACTCTGTTCCCATATCTACCTACCTACCTATACCTACCAAGATGTCATGATTGATACCAGTGCAAATATGCCATGGTCACTAAGTCTTTAAAGCAGTTCACTCACATGAGAAACCTTTGACCTTATACTAAACCTTTCAGAATCTTCTGTATCTCATTCTTACAGCTGACCTGGTATCACTATAGCCGAGACCAACACTGGCAGTCAAAGCATACCATTTAATCGCTATGACCTTGTAGAGTTCACCCCAACTCTGTCACTGACTTCACAACATATCTTTATTATTTTGGTATTCAATTTAAGTTCCACCAAGCTTCCAAACCAGATAGCTCGAAAAGGCAGGTCATAATCATACACCTCTGGTTTACATGTTTGCTGACATGTAATCTTTTCTTTCAGAACCTGAAAATTCTGGTGGCTGGTTGGTTTTATTCAGCCCCTTCTCAAAGGCTGGCTCTTTGCCTAGTTTCACAAGTTTTAGCTCCATTTCATAGATCTAGTCTTTACAGTAGCACTGTCAAAAGTTCGGGTTATCTCTCTACTCAGGTCTTTCAAGTAGACTTCTATCTTCCTACCTGGTTCTTATGATTTATACAGTCTAAAAACTTATCTTGAGTTTACACCACCTGGTACTGATTTGTGTTTCTTCATACAATGTTGCACGAATATCTAGACCTTTCAGTTATGCTAATATAACATGGATTACAGGTGTCTTATCTCAACCAATCATGGAAGACAGTTAACCATAACACAGAAAGAATTGCAAATTTTCGCCATCACTGAGATTTGAACTCTAGACCTGCTACTTGGGAGTTGACAACCTATCCACTTCACTAGGTCACCACATCCTGATGCCAGAATTATTAGTAGTAAAAGTAATAATAAGATCAATGTAAAATTAAAACAGATATTAGAAAATAGAATAATAGAAAAATAAAAAAAAAAAACTATTAAAATTAAGTTAAACAAAAAAAACTAAAAATAGAGTTAATTAAAAAATAAAGATTGAATAGTATAATTACAAATTATTTAACAAAGATTCTAGCAAAAAACAAAGAGAAAAACAAAAAAAATTTTTTTTTATATAGACAAAACATTATATAAGAAAAAAGAAAAAATAGTATCAATAAGATAAATATTAGTTGAATACAAACAGAAGATAAATAGACTGACCAGAAAAGAAAACTATATTAAGACTTAAGAAATAGTTATCAGTAATAATAACAGAATTGATAGTAATATAAATAGTAATTCTAATAGTATTAGAAAAAAATATATAAAAATAAATACAAACAACATTATAATATTAAGAAGCATATGGAGAATGGCAATTCTAGTATAGTGATTGGGTTGTCATCCTCCAAGTGGCAGGTCTAAAGTTCAAATCCCACCTATGATGAAATTTGGAAATTATATCTGTGATATAGAAACTGTCTTCTGTCGATCAGTTGGCCTCATGTGGCTGTAATCCAGGTACACCAAGTCAGGGTCCTACTGATATTGGGAGCTCAGGGCATCTATGCAAAGTGTAACATTACACAGTACATGTACATAGAGGAATGTTAATAACTAGTGTTGCATAAGACTTCAGTTCAAACCCATGATAAGACCACCAGATGTAGAAGACTAAAAAACTGAGGAGATAGAATCCCACTTGGAAATTCCCAAGTAAAGAGATAGCACAAACTTTCGACGATGCTGTCAGACTAATGGAAGACCACGAAACATCTTTATAAGAACTGAAGATTAAAACCGGACGTCAAGATGTGTAGAGGAGCACATGATCAACCAGGCCGCTGGATTCATCGGAGGAAAAGGATACTAAGGTATACCATACCAGACCATCTGGATTGGTAGTCTGGAATAAGACTGACAGTTCTGAGTTGCAGCTAGTAGGGGATGATGGAGAAGATGTCGAAAAAGATAAGTACCAGGGTTTGGGTGAACTTTACAAGGGTAAAAATAGTGTAGCGTAATGGTTTAAAGTTAGCACTGATTGCAAGTGTTAGGTAACTATAGCATATTATATAAAACTAAGTTAGCTGTGTATAGAACATGAAAAGCTCTAGTAATGATGCTTCTGAGAATACATTGCATAAAATAAGGTATAGGGTCCTAAGGATATGGGTAAGCATCTAGACCTTCTCGACTGACTTACGTAGTGGAGATGATCTAGTGATACAGTAAAGGTTGCAGTACAGAGGGTTTAAATAGGCAACATCCCTAGTTGGGTTGCAAGTATGGCAGCTAGTGTAGAACCATCGGCGGACTACTAAATTAGATACCAAAAGTATACATGTGACTAGTTGTACTTTCTAATGTAAGGTGACTCTTTTGAGACCTTGGTCATAAGTCCCTATATCTTGACTATACTGAATAAAAAGCTCTAGCTCCAAAAAAAGCTAGTTTAACTTAAAAAAAAAAAAAAAAAAATATTAAGAAGTATTAACAGAGCAGTTTAAGATATAAAAGGCAGAAGTGTAATAACTTAATAAAATAAATAAATTGTTAACTCTCCAAGTAGTAGGTTTTGAGTTTAAAACTTATTGCTAGTAAAAATTTAGATAATTACCTATATAATACATAGATAGTATTATAGCAATAGCATTTTGTTAATCAGTTAGAATAAGATATTTGTAACTATAATTGCACTAGTATAACTAACAAGTTATATAAAATTTGTATAATCTTAATTACATAGAGGAATGCAAATTAGTACTAAGTAATGCAAACCCAAGATAAGTTTTTGTAATTATGTAAATCTGTAAAACTAAAAATAATAAGAGTCTATTTAAGAAAATCTAAGTAATAATACTATTGTAAAGATTATATTAAGAAAACAAATATATATATAAAGAAATTAAATAGACAAGAATCTCTAAATAAAAAGTATTATGAACCAAACTGCTAAGTTAAACTAAAAAAAAAAGATATTAGACCAAACTCAATATATTAAAGACAGATTATAGTTCTTCTAAGCTATCTGAGTTAGAAGTCTAAGAACAAAGCAGAGATATACAAGCAAAAATATACTAAAATACTAGAAATATGCTATAAAATAGGTATTAAAGTACAGATAAACTTTGTAAAAACATAGCCTTATTAAGGTTTATAGAGTAAATAAATAAATTAATAAGAAAATTTCCTGTATCTTATAGTTAAAAAAAAATGATGTTAAACCTGAATAGTTCTTAATAGAAGGCAGTAACAGAGTTAATTGACCTTAAAGCAAAATAGTTAAAGATATATAGGTACTAATTAGATAAGCCAGAGAGTTTAAATAAGATACCTATAAGCAGAAATCAAATATAATAGATAATAAATAACTTTAGAACAGAACTTTTAAATAAATAATGCTTAAAATTATATATATAATTATCTGTACTTTTACAAATTATATATATACTTAGGATATTATTAATAAATAAAATTGTTAGTTTGGCTAAGTAATTAATTACTCATTAAAAAAAAAATATATATAAAAAACAAAATATTCTGAAAAAAAATATAATATAGATAATAAATATTGCAGGTCTTATTAAAAGCAAAAACATTAAAATAAAAATAATTAAAGTTAAAAGTCATAGTAAAAACAAGTGAAATAACAGAGCAGACTCTTTTGTAAAAAAAAAGCAACATATAAAAATATAATATATGTAAAGAATATTAAATATAATAGAATTGGATATTATTTAAAATAGAAAAACAAAAAAATTGATATATTGACAAAACTTCTGTATAAAATAATAATAGTCAAAATTAGAACCAGTTGAAAAAAAATAAATCTAATTAAAATACTAAAACCAGAAACAAAAAATACATTAAATAATTGGTTAAGTTTTTTAAAAAAAAATAAATAGAACAAGAAAAATTTATTGTATCTTAAGAAAACTTAGTATAAAAAAAGTTATAGCAATTAAGTACATAATAAATAAACTATTTGAAAAACTAGAAAAAGACTAGAAATATACACAACAACAGAATGTTAGGTATGCCAAAATAGAAAAAGAAACCTAAGTATACTTAACAAGTTATAGTAAGCAAAAAAGTCTATAAAAGCAGATCCAAAAAGTAACAATAATAGTATAAAATGAACTCAAAGAAAAAAAAACCCCTCCAGAATTCTGTTACAAATATTATGCAAAACATTATTTGAAAAAATAAAAAAAAAATAATTGTGAATAAAAAAGTATTGATAAAAGAACTTACTATATTAAAAATAAAAAAAAAGATTCAAATAACTATTAAACAAACAGACAACATAAAAATATATAGACATAATAATAAGAATAGTATAAAACCCTTTTTATAACCAAGTATGAAGAATCTGCTATAAAAAAATGCAAGAATAAAAAAAAAAGACCAACATAATAAATAAAATAAAGAAAGATGCTTATGCAAGAAGAAAGTTAAAAAAAAAATAAGATAAATAAGCAAAAAAAAATAAAAATAAAAAAATAAAAAAACTGATTGATATGCTTATGACTAAAAAGAAAAAACCTTTCTGGCATAACTTTAAATAGTTAGATGAGCAATCTATCTCTAACTAAAGTAATATAACATAACAGGTTGCACTTAGATACTGTTAAGATAACCGAGTAATGCTAGACTTAAACATTGGGAAATTCTATGTAATTGTATATTTATATAGTTTTAAAAAATCTTAATAAAGTACTAGCGTAACTGCTTAAGATTAAAAAAAAAAATTTATAACCTATATTAAAATTCTACTTTGATGCAATTTTTTAATATCTTAATATTTTATTATATGTACTAACCTTTTTCATATAGTATAAAAAAAATGTTCTTTTTCCGGTTTTATTTTATTTTTAACCCTAACTTTAATTCAAATTCTTATAAATATTTATTTTGCTATAAAATGCATCAAGTGTACTTTTATTTCAAAAAATTATTCTAATCATTATTAAAATATTTTAATTTCAAAGTTTAAAAACATTTTACTTGGAAAAAATTTGTCTGTTTTCTATTAACCCTTCTTTATATATTAAAGTTCCTAAATACAATCTGAGCAAAATAAATAAATAAAATAAAATCAATATATTAAACTATTACAAAATGTATTTAATCTTTTGTTTATAATATTGAAATTAAATCAAAAATAATAATAAATTCTTGGATCAAATGTAAACTAAAAATCTAGTATACATCCACGTATTCTTCGATTAAATGATTAGCAAGTATAAATTTCATTAGATTTATCTCTAATTATCATATTGATTTTAAATTGGCTTTTTTCATCGCTTTTTAACCTAACTAGTGAGTATAACTTTGTTGCATTAAATGCATTAAAGCTATGGATGTTTTAATTATAGTATCAAATATTTAATAGTTTCATAATTAAACAACATCAGATTCTACGCCAAGCTCCTGTTGCCTTTTTCGTAAAACATTACTAATAAAAAATTCACCCGCCTTATAACTACTTCTGACCAAAGGTCCTGAAGCTGTATATAAAAAGCCTAAGCTATCCCCTACTTTTTTCCAATATTCGAATTTTTTTGGTGTAATATACTCATAGACTTTCATGTGCCTTTTAGTGGGACGCATATATTGTCCCAAGGTGATGCAATCAACTTCAATCTTACGCAATTCTAATTTATAATTTTGTATTAAAATAATGCAACTATAAAGTATCTTCAAAAATAATCAGAATTTATAATTACCTTTCAATGCATCCATTACTTCTTGATCACTTTCTCCAACTCCAAGCATTATACTAGACTTTGTAATCAAACTTGGTTTGATTTTTTTAACATGCTCCAATACCTTTAAACTTTGTCTAAATGTAGCCCTACGATCTCGAACGAATGGCGTTAATACCTCAACTGTTTCTATATTGTGTGCATAAACGTCCAAACCAGAACGTGCTACTCTGGCCACACAATCGAGATCACCCTGGAAATCACCCGTAAGACACTCTACAAGAATGTGTGGTGCCCTATAAAGTTGAAAGTACATTGATTTTCACTTTTTAAAAACTAGACATTATAATAACATTGTAACTAACTTCATTTTGAGCAATCGAATTGTTTTTGCAAAATGTTCAGATCCCCCATCTGGAATATCTGGATTTTCATTCGAATAATAAATAATATTAACAAATTACGAAAATGATAAAAATGCATAATATCTATCATACCATCTCGATCAACTGACGTTAGTACAACATAATCCAATCCCCACTTCGAAATCGCCAAAGCAACATTTTCTGGCTCATTACTATCTAATGGTTTTGGTGTTTTATTTGTTTTTACTGAACAAAATCGGCAACCCCTTGTACACTCGCTACCCATAAGCATGATAGTTGCTGTGGCTGTTTTATGTTCACCCCCACCCCAGCAATCGCCAATATTTGGACATCGCGCCTCTTCACAAACCTTTTTAAGTTACAAAATATACAAATGATTTAGATAAAAACGTTAAATATAACGATAACAAATAATTAATAACCTACAGTATGAAGATTTAATCCACGCAAATCATTTTTTATTCTAGTATAATTAACACCAACAGGGACTTTCGTTTTGAGCCATTCTGGCAATCGTTGATATCTAATGTAACAAATATTTAATAATTTAATTAGATCATTATAAAAGAATATAAATATTTCACCATTGAAGACGAAATTTATATGTTTAACTAATCAACTCGTTTCACAGGTTTAAAGGTTAAACCGAGGGCAGTGCTTATTTGTGATAAGATACGATACCTCTAAAGGTTGGCAAATAATGCGTTTTTTGTGTGGAATGGAACAAAGAAAATTATTTGTTCTAAATAATTTGCAATTATTTAAAAATTCCAAGTGGAATAATGAAGCAACGAACTGGATCAGACGAAATTCCCAACAATGCACCAAAAATGCCAACCCTACATAGTATAAAGACTTGAAGACTAAATATACTTACGTTATTTTGGCATTTGATTCATTTTCTTCTTTTGAGCTACGGTTATTAGGAGAGACTGCTTGTTGTATTTGACGAAAGGAGGAACTTAAGCCTGGCGAAACCTCTGGAGAAAGATAAGGCCTTTGAAATTTTAATAAATTACGGAATCTTGAAAAAGGCCGAGCTACATTGGTAAATGAATGCATTTTTAATGATGTGTTGTATCAGGCATGGCTTATTTGGGGTGTATACTATCGGTCAATTTACAAACACAGAAACACAGTGCAGGTCATAATGATAATCACTGATTTAAATTATAGTTTCGATGTAATAAACCATTTCATATATTTAAAATAAGAATTATGGTACGTATAAACTTTTGTTTTTTACCTTTTTAATTCGACCTTTTTAATTATACGTATAATTCTATTTAAAAACCGTTTCTTCACAATAAGTTTATGAGCAAATTCTATATGTATTCAAAATATTCGCTCAAAATGCAAAAAGATATTCGTGCAACATTTATTTTTTTTTGTATATTTAATACTATAGATGCATATAGAAGTAATATTTTAGTGAGTACTAATCTTATTTTTACAAATTCCTTAATAATTATAAATTAATTTTGTAAGTTTAAAGAATTCTTCTCTTAAACTTAGCATATTATGCTCTTTTAGGTTTTCACTAAAAGTAAAAATTTTGAATATCGACTTCTTTGATTACGTTTTTTACATCCTATGATAGTAGATGCTTAAATATTAATGAAGCAAAGAATTTGCGTCAAGAAATTTATAAATAAAATCGATTTAAAAAAACAAATAGCGATAGAATTAGGCCATACAAATTTGATTTCAGGTTTTCAAGTGGATCACGTGAAACGATAACTTTTATGGGGTAGTTTGTATGAGCTATGAGCTATGTTATTCTCTAAATTGGTTCAAAATCCGATGAATTTTTTTTTTTGGTGACAAAGGCTTCGTTTCGCTCAGCCTTGTCACCACGTTTCAGAATTACAGTACGTACTCCACACTGGATTCATATAGGTTTAGAAAGGATTAGCAAATTCTTTTGTTATGGCTTTTTCTTTCGTTATGGCTTTTGCTTGTGATTATCAAACTGCGATAAAAAATTCGTAATAAATAAACACGGGGTGGACTAATATTTTAACGTTAAATGTTTGTGATTTTTTTTGAAACAAAAGTTTCAGCAATTATTACCCTTACTGACTTTATGACCTTTTTAATCTAGTAAGAATCATTAAAAAATGTTATAACTTAGATATATATATATAAAAACACGAAAGCTTTTTCGAGTAAATCCTACTAAAAGAGTATACGTGGCAAGTGTTTTTGACAATCTTCGATCAGATACGTAGAAGTATAAACTATTCTCGAAAAGGAACTAAACTCATATGTAGATCACACAATTACTACGACTTTTGGTCAAATGTAATTTTATTTATGTAAATTTCACTGGTTCGAAAGATATTGCTATTTGAATTTTATATGACTACGTATAATGTATACGTAGAAAATTTTTATTAGTGATCATCTCTATATTATCTGCACTATGTACGTAACTAAACCAACATGAGACGCCCCGATAACCGCTGATAGGCATAACATGATTATTGTTCAAGGTAATTTCATTATAACTATTTGTTAAATTCCATTTTAAACCAACTATCTTTTATTTCAATGAAGTCCGACTTCGCAACCGATATTTGGACAACTGCTCCTGTTACTGGGAAAAACCAGGGCAGCAATGTTACTGACAAAGATTTGAACGGGTTTCAATCACGAACATCTGACATTGGTCGCGTAATTCCACAACAGGAGATTCTTTCTCGTGTTGTCCCATTTTGGGAAGTAAGTTCTTAAATTTTTTTATTTATTATTTTTTTAAAACTCTACAAGGAATTTTAAAAATTTTTTATTTAAAGTTGTTTATTAGTAGTGTTGGTCTTTTTGGTTATCATATTGTAACTTTAGCTGCACATAATATCGGTGGTAACCGTCCTTATACCGTCCTTTTTTTGGACGGATGCAAATCAGAATTTCAACAACCAAATCTTGACGTGTGCGCAACATCAATTTTGACTTGGTGCTTGATTGGTGGGGCTCTGATATATTTTCTTTTGACCTCAATATTAGCATTGCTTTTATATAAGGAATGTCATAGGAATGGTTATCCTGGTTCATTCACGGCTCTATGGAATTCCCCATTTTTTCTTGTTTGCTACTTTTTCAATGAACAACGACGTATAGATCTTTTAACCATTCCCAATAGATTCATGAAATTTAGAAAATGGACTAATTGGCAACTTCATAGATTTGCTTTGGCGTCATATTCGCTGATAACTACACTTTTAGTTGTATATTATTTAACAAGAAAAACTGTTGATAATGACGACCTTATAATACAAAAGGAATATAAAAGTGATGATAAATTTTGTTAGTATCTTTTTTTTTTAATGTACTGGTTTTGCTTTTCTTTAAACTAGTAAGTCTGATTTTTGTTTAAAATTAAAACAGATCGCATATATAATCCTTATTTCCTTCCTTATTACGGAGCTATCTATTTTTATTGTAAGACTATAATTTCATCTTGGATAGAAGTCCGAAATCTTTTTAATAACGATTCTTCAGAATTAGTTGGGATTCATTATATGCATTTAAGATTGAAATAGACTTTCACTTTTGTCTTCATTTGTAAACCTTTTTTCATTCCAAATTTAATCCGAACGCGGGTTTCTTTTAATAAAACTAGCTTATTAGAAAATAATTTTTTTTAACTTTATATCAAATTTGTTTAATAAAATAACTTATTTTAATATTTAAAAACTTTTTTAAATTCTATAGTCTTGTAAATCCTTTAAATATCAAGATCGGATGCTTGTTATTGAGATATTTTTATTAGAAAGTTATTAAAAATTTGTTACGAGTTAGTTAAACTTGAGCCAGGTCAAAATAACCTCTAGCAGAATTTTAGAGTTAGTGTGGGCAGGAATTATGTTGATGTCGGCCGGGCTTTTTAATTGACTCGGAGTTAATAGTAATAAGAGTCTATATACGCAAAGAAGTAAGAAAAAACATTTAGCAAAAAATAGTAGATAGTCATGAAAAGGAAAAAATGAATAAAAATAGTTATTATGAGTAACTTCAATTACACTGTAAACAATATATTAGATAAATAAAATTTACAAGTTTCAAGTTTTAAAAAATTACAGATATTTAATTGAATAGAACATTCAATAAGTCAAAAATATATATGGTCTAATGAAGAAGTAGTAACAAGAATTTACTATATATAGATGTCAGAAAGACTAATTTCAGGTCTACAAAAAATAGAAATTGAAAATATAAAAAAGGTTATAGAAAGTAATTATAAGATAGCAATAGTAGAAATATATATAAAATATATAATAATAAAAAACAATAAATTAGAAATTAAAAGGTGTGATAACATGGATGTGGTGACTTAGTGAAGTGGATAAGTTGTCATACCCCCAAGTGGTAGGTTGTGAGTTCAAAATCCATTGATAACGAAATTTGGATAATTACCTATGTAATATATAGATGATATTATAGTGATAGCATTCTGTCAATCAGTTGGGATAGGATACCTGTAACTATGGTTGCACCAGCATGATTGACAGGTCTAGACATTTGTGTAACTTGTTACACAATGAAATGCAAACCGGTACCAGGCAATACAAAACTAAAATAAGTCCTTAAGTTGTGTAAATTCATAGAACTGAGAAGCTGAAACCTACTTAGAAATTCTAAGCAAAAAGATAATACAGATCTTCAATGATACTACTGTAAAGGTTAGATCTAAGAAATGAATACTAATGTGGAAAATTCAGGTAGGCAAAAATCTCAGGTAAGAGGTACCATTAATCAGGTCATCAGATTTTGGATCAGAGAAAAAGAATATTAGACTGGCTTCAATATATCAAGACAGATCACAGTTCTTCTGAGCTATCTGAATTGGGAGTCTGGGTTCAAAGCAGAGGTATACTAAAAGTACTAGAGATATGCTATAAAGTTAGTATTAAAGTCTGAATGAACTCTGTAAGAGTAGCCTATATTAGTATTCTAAAAGTGAATAAATAGTTAACAATAGAGAGTTCCTTGCATCTTACTAGTAGATGACATATTCTAAAATATGTAACAGCCTAGGAACCAATACAAAAAAGATAGGTAACCATACTGTTCAGATTGTATACTAGTTAGATATATATAAAGGGTAAGTTGAGGATTCCAATATAATAGGACAGATAATCAGAAGGTTTAAATAGATAATTTTCTAGTAGGTTATAGGTATAGCATCTAGTATAGAATCTTAGAATAGACTACTTAAATAGGTAACCAAAAGTTGCACATATGACTAGCTGTACTCTTATCTCTGTAAAAATAGTTGTAATAGTTAACCTAATATAAAGTCAATAAAGTCTTATTATAAGTATAGCCTTTAACAAAAAAAAAAAAAAAAAGGTGTGATAACCTAGTGAAATAGTCAGGTTGTCAACCTTCCAAGTGGTAGATTAGGTGTTCAAATCCTATTAATTACAAAAATTTGAATAATTACTTATATAATATTCATATTATAGTAATTGTTATTAATGATTGAGTTAGAATACCTGTAATAGCAGTTATATCAGCATAACTAGCAGGTCATGGGACATCTGTGCAATGTTAAAGTTATATATAAGAATGCAAACTGACAATTGGGTGATGTAAATACTAAATAAGTTCTTATAATTATATAAATCTGTTAAAATTGAATAACAAAAAGTCTATTTGAAAAGATCTAAATAAGAAGAAACTATAAATAAAAAAAAACTTTTTCTGGTACACTTTTGGTAATAACACAAAAATAACAAAATTTCACAAAAACTAAATAATAACTTTTTTTTAAACTCCTCTGGTAGGGCTAAAGCCCTTATATTCAAGAAAAGAAACTTATTTCTGTTAAACATGAGCAGCTTGATACCCAAGAGACCAAAACTTCTTAACACTAGAGCCAAAAAAAAGGACTTTGACTTGTCATCAAAACAAGAAAAAACTTCTATTATAGAAGCAGAAACAGCAAACATACCATATTTACCAAATAGTAAACCAAGTAAAAACAACAACCAAGGTGACAAAAACTGGGCCAGTAATATAGAACAAAAAGAAAAACCAGTTGGTAAAGACAAACAAAAAGCTACTTCTTTTACAAATGAAAATAACAAGGTAAAAAACAAGACACGTGCAATAGCAAATACAGAAAACAACAAACAAACAGATACAAAACACATGCATATCACACATGACAAAATCGATACACAAAACAAAATCATTGATAGCATAACATCAAATGATGTGAATGACAAACCAGCTAACAACAAACCCAAGCAATGGTCAGATTTATTCTCGAAGCTGAAAGGAGGCAAGGCAACCTTCTCTAACACAGTACCCAGAAACAAGATCTACTCTAAGAATGAAAATGCTCTTGTTTTTGACATTTCTAAGCTTATCAATATACCTACCAATAACATCATTTCAACCCTTTACATCAAACTGGAAGAAGATATGTTAGCAGCAAAAACTTACATTATCAGAGACAGACAGGCTCTCTTAGAAATAGCCTTCTTAGATAAAGACAAACAACAACTGTATGCTTCAGAAGGGATTACAATGTTTAAACAAACATTCTTTGGATATGTCCCAGTTAATCTTAAGCATACATTCCTTTTAGTTAAATTGAAGAACATACCAATAGGCAATAAAGAAGTTATCAATGAACAGATTAAGAAAGCTTTCCAGGATATCAGCACCATTGCCTCTATAAAACCACTTTTATATGAAGGAACCTCAATATGCTTTGACCAATGAATTGTAACTTTTGAAATATCAAATGATCCAAACCTGTCAGTCAGACTACCTAAACACATGCATGTTGGTGATCACAAAGTTACTACAGACTGAAAGGAGGCTCCAAAAATATGTTATTACTGTGAAAAAACAGGACATATTAAAAAAGAATGTGCAGAACTTAGAGCTTCAATAGAACTAAGACAGTTACAAAAAGAACAAAAAAAATCCTTAATGGAAACAAACAAACTTAACCAAAAAATGCAAACAGAAGATATATCCTACAGTTCAGAAAACCCATATATCTCAGATATGGTCACAGAACAAGATGGACCAAACACTAATGTACCAAATTCTAATTACTTAAAAGAAAATGACTCAATTAATACTATAAATGATTAGGATGTAACTTTTAAGGAAAACACAACTAGTATTCCTATTTCAAAACATGGTTCACCTTTAAAGAAAGCAAATCACAAGAACATAAATAATGCAACACCTGCTACAAACCATGACCAGGATATAACAATGGAACCATTGGACTGTAACAAAGAAAACAAAATTGAAGAGAAAAAATTTACTTTGGTCACTTCAAAAAAGAACAACCGAAAAGAAAACAAGAAGAAAACCCTTACAACAAGTGAGGAAAGTAAAAAGAGTAAGACAGAGAATGCCTGAACAGGATTCTCTTCCTACTAGTTAATCATTCTTACTCAGAACAAACTGCCATGTAGCCAACATATCTCTTTATATCTCATGATTAAAATTGCTACACTGAATGTCAAAGGCCTTAACAATAGAGTTAAAACTCAAAAAACCCTAACACTTTTAAAGTCTTATAAGTTAGATATAATATTTATTCAAGAAACAAATCTAAATGATCCTGCAACAAGAAAGTTTCTAGCACAACAATGGAATTATGACTCAATTTGGTCTTCCAAAACAGCTATTCTAATTGGAAAACCAAATATTAAACTAAAGAACTCCAAAATCTCACACAATGACAGAGTGATATCAGCAAAAGTAACCTTTAGAAATAAATTTTATTTACTTACAAATGTCTATGCACCCCCCAGCTGGAATGATAGGCATCAATTCTTTAACAACTGGACACCAATTAATGATGACAGTGCTATTACTATTATAGCAGAAGATTTTAACACCAATCTAGATCCTCAGATTAACTGCATTAGTCAAGCACCTTCACAAAATAACTCTTCTAGAAAACTGCTAAGAGAGCTCATGAAAGACTACATAGATACAGCAAGTTTTTCAAAGAGCAACCCCTTCTTAACCTTTTATCAAAACACTCAAAACAATCAATTAATAGCCACTTGATTAGATTACATATTTGTCAAAATCAAATCTGGCCACCTTAACTTTGAAACTACTACTAGACTAGGTAATTCAGACCATCTTCTAGTAGAAAGTACAATTTCAGACAAAAATAACTCATACTGCACATCACTTTTGGAAATTCAAAAAAGAACATTGGTATAACTTAGAACTGAGAGCTGAAATTATAAAAGAACTACAAGAGATAAAAGAAGTGCAAAACTGAGATCTTCACAAATGCATATTACAATCAATTGTTAGAGCTTTTAAACCAAACACAGCACCAAAAAGAAAAATACAATCATTACACAAAAAACTATGCAAACTAAACAACCAAATTGCCAATAGTCCTGATTTAGAAGATCTTCAACTTATTGCTGAATACACGAAAATACTAATCCAAGAAGAAGTTACATCTCTTTCTGAAAAATGGCAGATTCGGTCAAATGCTAAATAGATAGAAGAAGGAGAAAAGTCTACAAAATATTTCTACTCCCTCTACAAGGCTAAACACACAACCTTCTGCACAGCAGAGATAGAAATACCTAATAATATGGTTCTACAGAATCTCACTAATGTACTAGCTAACATTAGAGATAAATACCAAACAATATACAAAACAGAGAAATTTGACATAGAAGCTGCCAAAGAATTAACAAAAGACCTCCCTTTAGTTAACCAGACACAAAATGATCAGCTAACAAAATACATCAGTAAAGAAGAAATTAGCATGATAATCAACTTCTTGGCCAACAACAAAACTCCTAGGTCAGATGAATTAACTTACGAATTCTACAAGAATACAAAAGAAGAAATACTCCCATTTTTATTGACACTTTTCAACTATGTTATAGACACAGGCTGTATGCCACACTCATGAAACAAAAGTATAATTACTCTTATTCCCAAAAAGTCAGATGACTTGAAAGATATCAACAACTAAAGACCTATCTCCTTAGTTAACAGTGATGCTAAAATATTCATGAAAATTTTAGCAAATCATCTTAACCCAATATGCAACCAACTGATTAGGCCAGAACAACAAGCATTTATTGCAGGCAGATCTATAACTGATACAACTCTCGATATCTTAACAGTTATGAGAAACCAAGTAGACCAATCTAAACAACACTGGCTATTGCTCTTTGATCAACAAAAAGCTTTTGACAGAGTTAACCATTCCTATCTATAGCTAGTTCTAAAAGAAATGAATTTTGACAATAAATTCTGACAAGTTATTTATATATTATTTGCCTTACAGCAAGCTCATATCAGAGATGCTGGTAAAACCTCAGAACCTTTTAAAGTAGAATGAGGAGTCAGACAGGGTAACCCTCTCTCTCCTCTCTTATATGTTTTAGCCTTCAACCTCTTTCTTCAAGCTCTCAACAAGAGCCTGTTTGGAATTCAAATTAAAGAAAAGTCTTTCAAGATAGCAGCCTATGCAGATGATCTAACACTAGGCTTTAGCACTGCTTCAGATTAGAACAACTTTATGCTTCTAGCTCAGAAGTATAAAAAGGCATCTAATGCAAGAATCAATAAAAACAAATCAATACTAATACCTCTTACAGAAAATGCTCGAAGAATACAACTTCAAGAAATAGAAAACCTTCAAACTAAAGAATAAGATGGCACAATTACCATCCTAGGCTATGAAACTAACATTGAAGGAAAGTCAGCAAAAGACCTATAACATAAGATAACAAACAAAATTAAGAAAAAAATTGACTATCTCTCTACAAGAAATCTTTTTTTTAAAAAAAAGATTCTGGTTACAAAAACCTTACTTATATAAAGATCTGATATCTAGCTTATCTACTACCTCCAAGCAGAAAACAACTTAACAAAATAGGCTCAATTCTCACTAAATGGATCAAAAATAAATCTAAAATGCTTCCATGCTACTCAATATTTTAAACTGATGAAAAGCTAAAAGGCCTAAAAGCTCCTATTCTAAAAGATCTACTTGACGCAAAACTATTATCAATTTGGACAAGACTACTAACTTGAAATAGCTTCTGGTCAAATATAGAAAGAGAACTAATTACTACTGATCTTCAAAACAAAAGAAGAATAATACCCAAAGCTGCTCTAAACCAAAATAACATTAAGCTAAAAGGGTGGTCAGAAAGATGAAAATCCTATCTAACAGCTTGGAAAAGAGCAGAAGGATTGATTACAAAGAACAACACCTGGCCTTGGACCTTAGATAATATCAAAATAAAATCGATGACAGCAAGCAACTACTCAGTCAAAACTATGACTGAACTTCTTTGAAATGAAATATCTACTACAACACAGAATAGTATACCAAGTCAAGAAACCCAGTTAGATTATACATATGAGTGGATGAAACTTAGAAATATTCAGAACAATAAAAAGAACATTTTTTGAAGACTAATGCATAGAGCCCTACCCTTAGGTTATCGGACTACTCACTTTGCACAAAACTCTGATGATAGCTGTCCAGGCTGCCCATACATTACTCAAACTATAGAACACTTTGCACTTAAATGCAAAACTAGTAAACGAATTTGGGAACAAAGCTATAAACTGCTTAAAAACAATGAAATAGAGAATCCTCCAACCTCAGTAAAAGAAATAATTAATGCAAATAACATCCAAAATGCCAAAAAACGCAAAGCAGTACTGTGGATCCATATTCATGCAATTTACGAAATTTGACATTAGTTTACTTAAGCAAAATAGGGCAATAATCTAATATCAGACAATATAATTAGCAATATAACAAATAATAGACTTAGAAAAGAAATTAAAGTACTTAACACTTTACAATGAAGAGAATCCAAAAAAGGATCTGCTTTAAAAAAAAAAATTTTAGACTTTATTAATCTAAATAATAGCTATATGTAATTCACAATTATCTTTCAATAAATAAATAAATAAATATGCTTAATTGCGGTTGTTTTTTTAAAAAAAAAAAAAGATCTAAATAAAGAGATAACCAGATCTTTAATAATGCTACTATAAAAATTAGACTACTAGAAACAGATATTAAAGTTTTAGTAACTAGACAGGCAAGAATCTTCAAATTGGAAGTCTCAAAAATATCATCAACCAGGCCATCAAAACAAATTGAAAAAAAATATATTAGACTAACTCAATATATTAATGAACTGGTTGTAGTTTTATATAAATTATCTGAATTAAAAATCTGATAAAATTCAGAAATATACTAAAGTACTAGATAATGCATAGCATTGTATGTTCGAAGCCTAATATATGATGATCAGTATGCTACACAAATGTGAAATAAGTATATTAGTATTACATTAAAATACAAATATAGATATATGTACAGATACACAAAAAATTTCCAAATTGCATTTCTGATATTAATTTCATAATTTTTATATTCGTACATCAAAAAGGTATCATTTTTTGAGCCAAATGCATCAAAAATGTAACTTTTGTATCACATGCTGAATAATTTAGTGTTCTTCACTTCACTCCAGACAATTAAAAATATGCTATGAAGTAGATACTGAGGTTTAGTAAACTTTACAAGAACATAGCAGTTTAATAATTAAGTTCTAATTATAAGTGTTAGTCCTAATATAGTAACATCTAGGTTAGCTACAAAAATAGATACAAAAGGCTTTGAAGGATTTATTTTAAAGATAAAATAATTCTAAGGTTGAGACAATAATCTAAGTATCTGGATATAATTCAGTAATATTAATACAGATTACAGATTTAGAAAGTTTAAAGTAGAACACCTAAGCAAGAATAATAAGTATAGCAATTGGTAAAGAACCTTCAAGTAAACAACTTAAATAAGTAATATAAAAAAATTACATGTATAACCAATTGTATGTTTTTCTATAGTAATTTATAAAATTATATTACCAAAAAAGTTATTAATAAAAAGTAAAAAAACCAAAGAGGTTATCTTAACAAAAAAAAATAAATAAATAAAACAGAAATAAAAAGAAAAAATTAGTTAATAATATTATATATTTATGATAAAACAAAAGCTAAAGAGTAAAAAAACTACGCAAAAATTGCAAAAGTAATTAAAAATAAAAGAGACATTAAAGCATATTTAAAAAAAAATAAGAAAAAGAAAAAAAGATACAAAAGATAAACAATATATAGAATATAATAGAAAAGACAATTATAATAATAACAATAATCAAATAAAAAATTTACCAATTCTCCTCTGTAGATCCCTTGACCAAAAATTGATAAGAAGCAAAATGTAGAAAATATCACAAAACATACTAAAAAGCAATACTGAGACTCTTAGTAGAAAAGAAAAAGCCACAAAAGTTACACTTAGCTAATAGAACAAAATATAAGTAGAAGAGCTTAGAGGTAACAAAGCTTGGAAAAATAAAAATTTTCTAACAAAAACAAAAAAAAATTTTGTAAATTTTAGAGAATTCCTATAACTCTGTTGTGCAGATTAACTAAGTTACACAGAAAATACAACAAAACAAGTAAGGTAAACAAACAAGCATGTATACAGATATAGTCTATCAGAGCAAGCATGTGACATAGAAACAGCTATATTAAACCAACTGATGAACAAAACGATAACAATCAGTATAGGAGAAAATACATATAAAGTAAGACTTAGGAGCCTATTAGAAAAGGTGTTAGAAAAATCAATAGCACAAAGTTTACAAAGAGTTGACAATGCAGAGCTAGTCAAAATATTAGAAACAACAGATATTATAGAAACAAGAATAGACAAATATATAGTATTACTGTTCGCAGCAGATGTAGCAGATATAGCAGCAGTAAGAGCATTAAGTAAAGCTATTGCATAGGTGAACAAAAGAAGTAAATTGATAGATTTCAGCTTTAAAATGAAGAATAACTCACAACAGCAGAGAGAAAGAGAAAAAAAAAACACAATTCAGCCAAAAGAAATAGTTGAAACAAAAGAAAATAAAAAAAGAAAAAAATATGAAGAAGAATCCAAAAAATATAAAACAGATAAGAAACAGATAGTAATAGATAAAAAACAAAGATATATAGTGCAGAAACAAGATATAAAAAAAGCAAAAAAAGATGAAAAGACTTTACAATACACTTCAAGTCTAGTAAAAGCAAAAGAAAAGAAAGAAAACAAAAAAGAAGATTTAATGATACTGCAAGAAGATGCAACAGAAGTACCATTAGAGCAAAGCATTTAGACATCAAACAACAGACCATGCAACAATGAAACACCAGTAATAATGAGAATTTCTGCCTATAATGTTCTAGATGAAACAAAGCCAGAAAGAACAGAAATGGTAAATAGATGCTTAATGCAAACAGACATATTACAAAAATTGAAGAAGTCTTTGTAAAAGACAATAGTTAAATTGAAGTATTATTTGATTGCAAAAGAGAAAAAGAAGAAGCAATTAATCGAATAAAGCAAAAAGATGAAGGATGGTTTAATTTGATTTTAGTCAAAATGCAAAACCAAGTAGAGAGTAAGAAAAAGCAAGATACAGCAATAAATGAGTGCAGAGTAAAGAATAAACAACAAAGAGAAAGATCTAAAAACTCAAAATGAAAAGAGTCTAAACAAAAAAAAACACAACAAAGCAAAATAGAAAAGCAAGATAAGGCTAAAACAGAAGCAAAAAGGTGGCAAACAGAAAGACTAAAAGAAGCAGAAACAACAAAATTCTTAACAATTTGGAATCTACCATCAGACATTAATAAAAAGAAACTGAAATATATGTGCAGAAGTATAAGAAATATGCGTATAATATGAATTAAAAGATCACAATACAAAGCACTAGCAGTTATAGTAGCAGATTATAAAGAAGAGAAAGATAACATATGGACATTACCTCTTGGCAACAATAGATTAGCAAGAGTAATAAAAGAAAATGAAAACTATACACAAAGAGAGAAACAAAGTCAGTTTACAGCAAAATTGCTAGACATTTCTAAAGGAGCATTAGAAGTGCTTTTATTAAGATGTCTAAGAAATAAGAGAGCAAAGGCGATATATATATACTATTTAACAGAAATGGAAACCAAAAAAGGTTTGCAATAATCATCTTTGCAAAAGTGCAAGAAGCAGAGATAGCTCAAACAACACCAATATGGTACAACAACTATCGAGTAAGTTGAGAAAATCCTAGAAGAAGAAAAACTTACGAGAGAGAAGAGTCAAGAGGCAGAAGACAAGAAAGATCAAAGTCAAGCAATAAGAGGCAGTTGAAATACAAAAAACAAGAAGCATCGAGAGTTAGAGGCACAAGACATGAAACACCAACCAAGAGATATAAAAAAATAGAAAGTAATTCTCAGTTACAAAATATAGAAGCATAGTTAGGAGATAAAAATATAGATATAATGGAAGAAGCAGCAATAACAAAAAAGAAGAAAGCCAAAACAAATATACTAAATCAAGAAAGAACATCACCAGCAGAAAATGTCCTGTGTTAAATATTAGAAAGACTAGATAAAATAGAAGAAATGCAGCTAGAAGTAGAGAAGATCCAGCAGATCACTCCTAAGAGTGCCTTAGTTGAGTTTAGGAATACAGATGAGGAGATTGAAGCCTTTCTACAAAAAGAAAGAAAAATGTTTGAAGAAAAAAAACAAGAAACATCTCCTTATCTAAGGAAAAGAAAGGTAGCCAAAAAGACTAACAATATAGAAGCAAAACAAAATCAATTAAAAGAAAAATAGAAAGAAGAAAGAAAAGAAATTAAAATAGCATATTATAATATCAATGGCTTGAAGACCAAAGGTTGGAAACCAAAACTTAGTGAACTGAGCAGAAGAAGAAGAAATTGCAATATTGGGAATCACAGAAATGAACATTACTAAAAAAGAAGGAAGATTTTTAACATATATGGCAAACAAAAATTATATAGTATATTAGATGAATGTAGCAGAAGTTAAGAAAAAAGGTTCAGATATAGGAATTCTAATAGAAGAATAATGGGAAAAGCATGTAGACATTGTTAAAAGAATAAATAAATACATAATAAAGATTACATTATACTTCAAGTAATTGAAGTTAGTAGTAATAAGAATTTATATACTACTAAGTAACAAGACGATAGGAAGAATCATTTAGCAAAAGATTGTAAAAAGGATTACTAAACAGAAAAGACAAACATAATTTGTAATTATGGGTAACTTTAATCATACAGTGATCAATATAATAGACAAACAATATCTACAATTAGCAAATTTCAAAAGATTACTGATCTTTAATTAGATGAAAAAGCAAAGCTTTATAGACATATATAGGAATATACATTCAACAAGTCAAGAGTATACATAGTCAAACAAGAAAGCTGCAACAAGAATTGACTATATTTGAATATTAGAAGAACTGGCTTCAGGTTTGCAAAAGGCAAACATTAAGGAAACAGAAAAAATTACAAAAAGCAATTATAAAATAATAATTGCAGAAATATAGATTAAATACATGATAGGGAAAAATAGTAAAGCAGAAATTAAAAAGAAAGGACAATCAAGAACATTATATTTATATAATCAGGCAAAGCCAGAGGATTGGGAAAACTACGCACAAGAACTACAAAAGCAATTAGTGACAAAAGAAAGCTTAAAAGATATTTAAACAGAAGTGCAAGATGAGAAAGAACAGTTAAACAAGATAAATAGTATATGGGATACAATAGAAGAAGCAATCATTATTGCAGCAAATAAGCACTTACCTAAGAAAAGAATATATGATACAGTAGCAAATAGAAGAACTAGTCAAAAAGCACAACAACAAAAAAAAGATATCATAAAGCTGCAAAGATTAATTAAACACACAAAGACAAAGAAAAACCAAGAAGTAACAGAAGAAGAAAAAATTAAAACAAATAAGCAATTAAAAGCACTAGGCAACAAAGCAGAAGCAAAACTGCCAAAATTACAAAGGCACTGGTTACATGCCTGGATAGAAGACATAAAAGATTGGCAGAAGATCTTATAAAAAAGGAAGAAAAAAGACTGGAAACAAACACAAAGAAGACAAATAAAAGAAAATATAGATAAATGATATGAAATAATCAAATCAGACCAAGAAAAAATGCTTGCCAGCCTGTTAAACAAATCATACAAAAAGATATTGCTTGATAGGCTTATTAAGCAAGTAGAAGAGAAGACATATCTAATAATGAAACCAGAAGAGGTTAAGGCAAATATAGCTGAACATTATAAGTTGCAGTTTAGGAAAAGAAACACTAGACTAAAAGCAATAACAGAAAAGTGAAAAGAGATATACAAACCAAGAGAAAGCATTAGAGAGGAATGGTATACAGAACTTGAAAAAAAAATTAAAGAAAAGAATAGGAAGAAATACTAAGAAAGTTAAAGACAAGAACAGCTCCTGGTATCTTAGGTATAAGCTATATACTAATCAAAAGAGCAAAAGCAAAGATACAAGAAATTTTCAGAAATTTTGCAGACCTATGTTTAAAAATAGGAAAAATCTCAATAAAGTGAAAAATAGCACAAGTATACCCAATACCAAAGAATATATAGTGGGGATATAGTTTAAACAACATCTGCCTAATAGCATTAATCAAGACATTTAGAAAGATTGTTACAAAGGTGATAATGAAAAGGCTTGCCAAAGTATTTATGGAAAAAGAAATACTTAAAGGACTGAACTTCGCAGGTCTTTCAAAAAACTTAACAGAGCAACCAGTACAAATTTTAAACATAATAATAGAAGAAGCAAAAGAAAAAGATAAAGAAATATAGATACTGTTGCAGGATATGAAGAAGGCATTTGATTCAGTTTCTCTCGAAAGTCTTGAACTAGCATTGCAAAGAATTAAAATACTTAGAAAAACAATTAAATATATATTAAAACTTTTTCACAAGAGACAACTAATAATAATTACAGTATATAGCCTAACAGAAGAACTAACAGCAGAAGATGTAATAGACCAAGGTAAGGTAATCTCACCACTAATATGGCATTTCTTTTATAACCCATTACTAGAAAGAATTCAAGAAGATAAAGGGTTAGGGTATACAGTTGAGCAACAAATACAAATAGGTATGCAATGCAACAATATTACAAGATATTGTCAAGCAGCAATTGCATATGCAGATGATACAATATAGATTGCAAACAGTAATAAGCAACTATTAAAGATCTTAGAAATAGTGAAAGAGTTCTTTAAAATGAATGATATAGAGATAAATAAATCAAAGTCAAAACTGATAATAATGAATACAAAAGTCAAAAAAAGAAAAGTGCAGTAATATATAAGAAAAGCAAAATGTGAGAAGTGCAAGTAAAGAAAAAGGCAAAAGGGATAGTAAACCAAACTATAAGAAATTTAAAGTACAAAAAAATGACAATGAGCCAGATTGCATATATAAACAATATGGTTATAATATCTAAACTAAGCTATATGTTATAGCTAATAAAACTGTCAGACAGAAACTTAGACAAAATACATCAACCAATAATAAGTCTGGTAAAACAAAAAAGCAGCCTTCAAAGAACAGTAAAAAACTGCATAATGAAGCACAAAGATGTCATAGTGAAGAAAGGTATGCAGTGTATCTTGTAAGAGGAATGGATTTAGAATACTAACAGAGTAAGTAATTAATTAGGTTAGTAAAAAAAAAAAAAAAAAAAAAAAAAATGTATACTTAGCTTAAAGAAAAGGGAGGGGTATTGAACGTTTGTTGAGAATCATGTCCACATGACCATGTGACGATCATGATCGATCGATTGGGATCGAAAAATTATGTACTGCGAAAGATCGGTTTTGCATGAATCAGTGCTACTAAGAAAATAATAAGGCATAGTATAATAGCAAATATGTATAAAATATATAGTCAATTTGAAAGTCAAAGGTAGTATATGAAATTAGCCATATAGTTAATTTAAGAGTCAATTGATTATACGATCAATAATGATATAATTAATTTAAAGTAAATAAGGTATATAAGTAAAAGTGAAATAAAGAATAAGAATTCAATTTCTTTAGTTTGGGATAAATAAAGGAAAAACCCAGAAAGAGGATGACAATACCTGTATAGTTTGTTGTATTAAACCTGCCTTGGATCAGATTCGTTGGTCACTTCCTACTAGAGCTGGATCATTAGTGGTGCAAGTCACTTATTAATCTATAACAAAGATCTCAGCAGCTATAGAACATTGTGACAAGAGTTAACTATAAAGCAAGTGAGTGGCCTCGTAGCAAGACTAAATAGACAAGACAGTCTTGGACAATTAACAAGACTAAGAATAACACAAAGCTGTCAAAGAGCAGGCTTAGCAGAAGATATATAGAAGACAAAAGAGTTGCCAGAAACTGAAACATATTTGAAGAATAACTTAGCATATCTTACAATACTCAAAGCAAAAAAGTTAAAAATAAATATTAGAACAGAAACTGAGCTATAGACAATGCCTAGGCATGGTATCAAAATACAAGAACTAGTAGATGCATAAATATGAAAAAAAGGGTACTTAAAGTAAATGAAGCTGGTCTAATATACCTAAATCAACTACTCAACACAAGAGAAGAAAAACTAATCACATGGCAACAATTAAAAAGCTATCAAGGTCAATTAAGTAAAAAAAAAAAAGCAGAATAGTTTAAGGCAATTGAATCAAAAGTGCTCAATAGCTCAGAAAGTAGAATAGTGCAAAGATACTTTAAGATCGATAAACAAAATACCAAGGCAATGCAAGTCAAATAAGAGCAAATATCAGAAGTTAAAAGAAGAAAAAAATGGATAATATATAGCATACGAGATTACAGACAACTTGGAAAAATAGTTAAAAAGAAAAAAAAAATATATTAATCGAACATTGGCAAATGAAATGCAAAAAGAATGAAGTAGCAACTGAGATCAAAAGATGTGAAGAGTGTATAAGAAAAAAAGAACAGATAGAAAACAGTTGTCAGCAATAGACAAGATTAAGTAAAAGCATTCATATAATTCCAGATAGATTAATAAGTAAAAGTAGCAACCAAATCAAGATAACAATAGACCAAATAACAAACAAGACAGAAACAAGCAGATCCAAAATAAGTGAATGCAAATTAAAAGACTATATAATAATAGAGAAACTAGAGATAGAAATTATTAAATGACAAAAATTAAAAGAAAATATTAGCCAAGAAATAATAAAAGATACTGATAGTGTATTTAATGGAAAAAACAGTAAAGAGTTAATAGCTAAGAATAGTATGGGTATAGAATGGGTTCAAACAAATGAAATACAAGAATAGCCAGAAGAAGAATTAACACTTGGACTTGAAGAATGACAAACATCGATAGTAGCAGAGTTGGTAGCAATTTGGGCAGCAATCTTAACAATACTGAAAGAGAAACAAGTTGAGATATATATTGACAGTAATGTTGCAATAAGAAACATTAGTAAGAGTCTAGAACAAACAAACAGAAACAAGATTATTAAAAAGAAGAACACAATGTGGTAATGAAGATTAAAGACCTTATCAAAATGAAAAACATTCAAATAGATTTAGTTAAAGTAAAAAGTCATAGTAAAAATAGATGAAATAATAAGACTGATAGTTTAGCAAAGAAAAGAACAATGAGTAGGAAAATAATACAGGCCAAAAAAGTCAGCTGTAAAGAAATAAAGTACTGCCTAGAGTAGGAAAACAGATGGACTGACATACCAGCCAGACTGCTATGCAAGTTAGTAGAAAATGCGAGAATAAGAACAGAATGAAAAGAAACAAGAACAGTTAAAGGTTTAAAGCCAAAAACAGAAACCACAATTTACAATTAAACTTATTTTTAGAAAAAGCTAAAGATGATCAAGAGAATACACTGCACAACAAGAAGAAGCAGCTCCAGAAGAAGTGCATTTATTAAGTGCATAATAGATAAGCTTTCAATTCTGGAAGAACTCAACAAAAGAAGACCAGATATATACACAATAGTGGAATGCCAAGTATGCCAAGATAAAGTAAAAGAAACGCAAGCATACTTGGCAGCATGCAAGAGGCAAAGAAGTTTCTAGAAGAGAATTTAAAAAGTGACTATTGCAACAGTGTAGAAGAAATTAAAAGAAAAAGAAAAGATCTGGATTCCTCCATATGTGTTATATATAATGCTCTTTAAAAAAACAGAAATAGAAAAAATCAAAATGAGAGAAGCACTAATAAAAGGCCTAATCCTAAAAAAAATGCAAAATAAACTGGCATAGCTCTTAAATTCAAAATCAAAACAGCAATTTGCAAATGCAGTAGCAATAACAGTCTGGAACATATTTTATAAACAAGTATAGAGAATATGTTATGAAAAAATTATTGAATAAGAGGAAAAAATTGAAATAACTGGTAAAATTAAAAGAAAAAAAGGTAAAAACCTAAAGGAATCAAGAAAATAAGAAAAGGCAAATTAAGAAAAAATAGAAGGAAAGAAAGAAGAAATAAGAGAAAAAAGAAAGCAAGTTGAGAAGAAAGTAATGAAGACAATTTTGGGACTTGTTATGAAAAGGAAAAGACCCTTTCATTATGGACTTTAAGTAGTCAGACAAGCAGCTTACTTCTGCTCGAAGTAATGCAACAGGTTGCATTTAGGTACTAGCAAAGTGGCTAGACTTAGATATTAGGGATATTTATATAGTTACAAATGTAATTCCAAAAGCTTAATAAAGTACTAGCATGACTGCTTATATGTCAAAAAAAAAATAATAACAATAAGCATATATTTAAGAAAAAAGATCTATAATACAATAACAAACAAAAAATATAATCAAAAATAATAATAATAAAAAAAAATTATTATAAAACTTTAAAGATTAATTAAATATGCAAAAACAAAAAAGATTAGAAAGTTATAAAAGAAAAAAAATAAGCTAAATAAGAAATTTAAAATACTAGACAAAAAAATAAGTATAAAATTATCAAAATTTAAAAACAATATTTAAATATCTAAATAAAGAATATAAAAGTTGTTAAAGAATTTTTCAAGAAAAAAAAAATTAAAATAAGAACAAAAAAAACAAATTTAGAAAAATATAAATAAAATATATGAAATAATTAAAATAGATCAAAAAAATAATAATCAGTTTTTTGAATAAGTTATATAAAAAAGTAATGCATAACAAATTAATTAAATAGATAAAAAAAAAACAAAACTAGTAATAAAATTAGAACTAGTCAAAGAAACTATAGCAGAACATTACAAAAAATAGTTTAAAAAAAAGAAATATTAAAATTAAAAAAGATATCAAAAAGCTAAAAAGAAATTTATAATTTATAAGAATATATATTAAAGAAAAATAATATAGTAGAATTGAAAAAAAAATTAAAAAAAATATTTTAAACTAATATAAGAGTTTAAAACAAAAACAGCTTTTAAAATATTAGAAATAAGCTATATTTTAATTAAACAAATAGCAAAAAAAAACTCTTTCTGCTGATCCCCTTTTCCAAAAACAGACAAGACAAAAATAGTAGCAGCAAGCAAAAACTAACTTAGAAAACCTATTTTAATAACTTAAAGAAAAAGAAAGTAGACCAAAAACAACATTAAGTTTG
>CAJVQA010000573.1:0-32413 GCA_910591915.1 Cetraspora pellucida
GCTCCTTCGAGGGTCAATTTTGGCATCCATACGATGGTTTTCCTTTTCTTGTTGTTTAGTAGTTGGTTATGTAATTTCGGGTGAGTTTTATCAAACTTTTCTGATTTTCCTGTTTCTTTTATTAACGCTTTAAATTCTTTTACTCTTCTATTCCAATCTTCATAGGCTTCGTTCAAGGCTTCCAATAGAAGTCGTTGACTCATTTGCATAGCAAGAGTCTTATTTTTAGCAGTTTTCCCAGTTGTCAACTCAGTTTGACAACAGTAACCAACTTCGAATATTTCAGCTTTCTTTCAATACCAAGTAAGTGCTTGCTGTTCGTCTTTCTTAACATCAATTTCATTGTAATAACATTTTCTAACATTATATGTTTCATTAACATCTTCCATCTTAGCAAATTCGTCATAATAAATGAATGTCGTATGTTCATCTTTTTCAGTATCAATTCCAGTTTCATTACATTTCCCTCTAGCATACTTGGTGTTAGCAGGCTTTTGATAACATCTAAATGCCTTGTATTCATCTTTTTCAACATCAATCCCATTTGATAACAATGTCCAATGTTATGCATGCCAACAGGAGGGTCTAAATCATGTAGTTCCAAATGGCTGATGAAGAGTTTAACTTCACTTCCAGAGTGTGTTTTATTTGGTTCGAATGGGCCTTCTATTTTCTCCTTATGGCAGGGTCCAAAACTGTTTTGCCCATTTGAATTGCCATTTTTAGCACTTTTCAAATACTGTCTAAGTGCTCCACGATCGTCCTTCTTAAGTCTGGCCTTTTCAACTTCAATTCCATTTCCATAACAATAACCAACAAAACATGTTCCATTGGCATTCCTTATTTTTGCAGATTTCTGATAGACTTCGAAGGCTTTAAGTTCATTCTTTTCGACTCTAATTCCATTTTGATGACGTTTATCAATATTCGTCACATCTCTTTCAGCCTTGGCGGGTTCTTTTCCTGTAAGTCCTTCTTCCTCTTTTTAATGCCACTTTCTGGCAGAGACTCTAGGACTTCTTCTAGGGCCCACTTCTGTATAAGAGCTTCGTATTCAGTAACTAATCGTCAAAGATGGTATTCTAAGTCAAGTAATTCTTCAGGGTTTTCATAGGCGTCGGGTACCATAGGTGTTGGTTGTCAAGGTGGATTTCTTTTCTTTACAAATGGTGTTGTAGCATAGTCTTCATAGGATATAAGGCGGGAACGATTGTAAGAAGCAGGTTCATACAAGAGTAGGTATATAATTTCTTCTTTAGTATCATTATTCAGGTTGTTTTCTCAGCTAACATCTTCTACTATTTTTATTAAATGCTCTAAGGCTTGCGGGTCATAAAAACTACTGGTTCTCATGGTTTCATCAACAATTGCCTGAATTTCTGTGACTTGTTCTTGGGTAAGTGTGTTCAACAATTCCAGACATTCCAGTTGCATCATTTTTATTTTTGAGCACCTACTAACGATGTAGTTTTCTTTTCTACAATAGGAACATTGAACTTCTTGTCGAGGGCTTCTTCTAACTGATTAAGAATTCTATAGGACTTGCGATGTCTTCGCCATTCGGGCTTCAACTTTCCTTCGGGGTTGGTTAAACATCGACAGTGAGTAAACATCGTATATGTCTTTGTCATCTTGGGTAAGTATTTTACAATTTTATTGTTTTTCTGTTTTCATTTCCAAATACTAATATATCACTCTTTTCTCTTTAATCTAATTTGTTCTCTCTTCACGTTTGGTCTTGGGGCCTCACAGTCTGGCTGTTTGAGGATGTTCTATCTTACAGTCACCACCAAAATGGCACAAGCGAAATGGCAAGTCAGTCGCTTGTCAATCAGATATGTCGTATAATCTACAAATGGCTTAGTCGATAAGAGGCAGTTAGATTTGGCGAGTGGTATGTTTATGGTCATAGGTTTTATATTATAATTAAACAAGGAATTATTATAGGATGAAATTTATGATAAGCACTAACTGAACTGTCCTTGTAAAGCGTGAAGCCTTTATTATATATTGTTAATTACATATGCGCTCTTTAAGGTATTAAACATATTAAAGCTATTAAATATATTATCCCACTTATATTTCTCTAACATTCCTTACTATTTAAAACCTATAACCCCCGTATATCCCTTTAATCATAGTTATCTCTTAAAACACTTATCACTGCTATTACCCTTATAATTGCTAAAGATTCTATACGACTTTTAGGAGCGATAATCTCGAGAAGCCCATATTAGGTAGGTGATTGATATAGCTGTTGGTTATTACTGCACCACCTCGATCATCTCCTTCTACATGCTTCTGGGATCATGTTTTACAGCTTACACTGGGAAACCCATTTAAGGTAAGTGATAGACATAGCTATTTATTCGTTACTGTGCCACACTGATCACCTGCTTAAATGAGCTTCCGGCCTTACCATCCTACTGTTCATACTATTATTGTGCCACGTCGATCACCTGCTTCAACAAGCTTCTGTCGTCACCATCCTACCACTCACACCGGTGTAAAGGTCGAAATCGTTCACTCCGGTGGTGTTATGCATCCAACGTAGCACAAACTTTTTTTTTCTTCTATTTTTTCTATTTTCCTTATTTATTTTATTTATGTTATTTCTCAAAACGAGTGGATCGACCAAATCAATTAGATAAAGTAAAAGGGGTCGATCTATACGAAAGATAAAATAAGTGGGAAGGGTAAAATAAGAGCGAAAGAATGTTTAAATTAGATATATTCTTTATACACATATGTAAAAATAACATATATAAATAATCAATTTTACCTCAAATAAAAACAACTCACGAAGAGTTCAGAATAGTACTTCGAAGAGTATTTAGTAGAAGTCTTGAATATGAGTAAATACTAATAATAATCAATAGTAAAATTCGTTATTATTATTTCTTATTCCTGTGATTCCAATTCTGTGACCTGCACTAGAGAAAGTAAAAATTGAGTACTATAGTAAAAGTACTATAGTAATATTAGAAGTAGCAGAGGGACCTAAGTAAGAATCAAATACTTATCCTAAGGAGTAATCTTAGTACCAAATCAACCGCAGCAATACACCTAAAGGACCTAAAACTCAGACCATATCTTTCCACGCCTCGATTGAAGCCTGCCATTTAAGAATTTTGGTGTACCGGATAGTAGCTTCTAGCATAGTATATAGCCTTAGTTCCTTGTGTAACCATTCTGAAAGTCGAGTTCTAACTAGAACTAGTACCAACTTTCACACCAGCCAGAAAAATTGGATTATCCATTTCTGGCAGAAATACAGAAATGCCGGAAATGGAATAATGGGTAATAAGACCAGATTAGGGTTTATGATGTGTTTCGGAAATTATGAAATAATATTCAATAAGGCCTGTTTAGACTTTATTGGAGCTTCTAAGAGAACATTTAGAAAAGATAGAACTTCATAATTATATAAAGAAATACTCATTATAAATAAAGGCCGTTTTGGCCCTTAGGAAAAGCAGAACTTCCCTTTTGCAAATAAAAGAGAGACCTTACCTAAATAATAAAGCAAATAAGTCATAAATACATGCTACAACCTACAATCATTTAAAAAACCACTCGCCAAATCTAACATGCCTCTTTCGACCTGTTAGTAACCATCTATAGTAGTTACACGAAACTGGATAAGTTGGAGTGACCGGCTTGCCGATTTATGATTACAACATTAATTTTGCATCATAATAAAGTTCAAAATTAATCAATAACGATAATGTCAGTGTTGCATCATATTGCATGATCTATATATAGAGTTATGTCATACAGTATGCAATAATCTTAACTGCTTCTAAAATGAATAAATGAAAATCATTATGCCTACTAAAAAAGGATTTTTCGAAAATCAGCATAAGCGACATCAATAATGTCGAAACAAAACCATCTCTCTCACATTTCATGTTAAACATCAAATGTGATCGTACTGGTATAAAAGTTTTTTTCTACTTTTAAAAATGTCTATTACAAAGAAGCTGTGCTGAAATTATTTATAAAAGTTTTCATTGACGATATCTCCATGAGTTCTTGACCAAATTCGATGAAAATTTTTTTATTTGAATTCTATAGATCCATAGAATTCAAATAAAATAATTTTCATTGAATTTGGTCAAGAACTTGCGGAGATATCATTGATCAAGTTTTTTAAAAATGTTTATTATAAAGAAGCTGTATCAAAATTGTTTATAAGAACTTTCATCGACGATATTTCTATGAGTTCTTGACTAAATTCAATGAATTTTTTTTTATTTAAATTCTATGAATCTATAGAATTCAAATAAAAAAATTTTCATCGAATTTGATCAAGAACTCATATAGATATCATCGATCAAAGTTTTTTTTTCATTTTTAAAAACGTCTATTATAAAGAAGCTGTACTAAAATTGTTTACAAGAACTTTAATCAATGATATCTCCACATGTTCTTGACCAAATTCGATGAAATTTTTTTATTTGAATTCTATGGATCCATAGAATTCAAATAAAAAAATTTCATCGAATTTGGTCAAGAACATGTGGAGATATCATTGATTAAAGTTCTTGTAAACAATTTTAGTACAGCTTCTTTATAATAGACGTTTTTAAAAATGAAAAAAAAAACTTTGATCGATGATATCTCCACGAGTTCTTGACCAAATTTGATGGATCTAATTTATTTTAAATTTTTATAATATAAAGTCAAAATTGTCAAAATAATATGAAACAAGTTGATAAATGAAACATTGTAATTATATTGAATTTGTGACTATATAAAGGGTGACTATATGGAAGTTAGACTGTATAGGTTCTGTGTCACAGTGTTCAGTCGTGCTTCTTACAAAATCACTAGCATTAAGGTTTACTAAATAACAATTTACTTAAAATTAAAATATCTTATCAAAATTCACAGAGACACAATAATTGAGCAATGCATTCTAGAATACTTAGTACATAGACTACCACTTTATTAGAAAAATTTGTATGATGAGAGAAATTGATCAATTTCAGCCTATTCTGATCCTGAATGGGTCTATATAAGGAGAGCATCTTCCTATGTTGCGAATATAAAGTAAATTTCCAATTATATGATATAATTGGAAATTTTACTTTGTATTCATAATGTTGGGGTGCCCAATGTACTATGTAAATCAAATCTATATGTAGTCCTATATAGAAATTAATTATAAAAAGTTTTCATATAACATACACGTTGTGGAACCTGAATGGACCCTTGTCGGTTGGGGGCCCATTGCTAAATTAGGGAAGAACTCGATCGCATCAGTCGCATCTGTCGCATCCGTTGCATGCGACCGATCAGTCACATGTGACGCATGTGACGAATGTGACAGATAGCAGCGATCGGTCAGAAGGGAAATATCAGTAGGATATGACTGATCAGTAGCTTCAAAGATATCAGTCATATCCATCACATAATATAAATAGAACTCTACAATTATAAATAAAGGTCAAGAGGCTCTTTGGAAAGAACAACAATTCCCACCCTTGACAAATAAAATAATACATTCGCTAATACATAATCTGTCCCTAACCTGTAAACACTAACTTCCGTCAATATACTTATCTAATAACCAACCTGAAACTTCCCTTTTGTTAAGAGAACCCAAATATGATTCTGTTGACTATTCGCCAAATCTAACATGCCTCTTTCGACTGATATTAAACCTAAGTGGTTATATGACATACTCAATTTAGGAGCCACCAATCTGACAATCTTTTACTGTTTACAATTTGGTGATGACTGTGAGATCCGAAATATTCCTACCTTGAATTATTGTTGCCCTGTCCAACTGTAGTATTCTAAAGTACTAGGATCAGCTGTGATGACTTGTGCTCAATTATCTGAAATGCGATAGTTGTGGTTATACGATTAGTCCAATTATCTGAAGTAAAGTGGTAATTGAGGGGATAGAAAGAAAAATAAGGTTAGAAATGTTAATGATATGGAAGAACTATACCAACAACTAGAATGGATAAACGAAAGACTTACCATGATTAATGCCCAAATCAGAGCACATTCAAGATCCCAACCAATACATCAGAATGTCAGACCAACCTATAGAATAAAAAAGGAGAAGTTAGAAGTAAAAGACCATATGAAGAAAGAAAGAAAAGAAATGTATAGAACTTACCCAACATCCTGGAAACTAGAAGGCAGGATAAGAGAGACCCATTTTCAGCAAGTCCCAAGCCATGGACGAATCCGAAGGCACTTCCAAAAAGAAACCTGGTGTCCTTATTGCATGATAAGAAAATCTGCTGTTAGTAAATGTCCAGAAGTTAGAACATTGGAAGAAAAGTGTGCTGATCTATTCGAAACATTTACCGACAAACAAGCCCAAGAGTTTCAACGAATTATCAACAAAACCTTTGGTGATCGAAGACTTGATGAAAGGCAAATTCTCCAGGCCCTGAAAATTATATTGGAAATGTTAGAAAACGTCTTTCTAAATGATAAAGACAAAATAGAGAAAATAGTATACCTACCCTCAAAGATTCGACAACTAACACCTGCGATACTTAATGCCTATGCCGATCCTGATGAATTTGTAGAAAAACTTCATGTTACTGAATGTGAAGCTCCTGTACAAAGGTGGGCCTGGGAAGAGGTCCTAGAATCCCTGCTGGAAAGTGGGGTTAAAGAAGAAAAAAATAAGACATCCGATTATTGCCAGAAACCAGCCAAGATAAATAAAGCAATCAAGAAAAAGGAAAGAGAAGGACTTACTGAAAAAGAACCTGCTGAAGCTGAAAGAGATATGATGAATATTGGTGAGTGTTGTTATGGAATCGGAGTCGAAAAGGATGGACATAAAACCTTTGGATGCTATCAAAAACCTGCGGAAAGGTGGAATGCTGATGGTGCATATTATGTTGGATCTGGTTATAAAAAGGGAATTGAAGTTGAAAAGGCTGAGTGCAAGAACCCTGATGTGCAATGTTTCACATTGAAAAACCTGGATCAATCCTGTGAAGATTGGAATAGAAGAGTTGATGAGTTTAGGAGATTAATCTGAGACGACCTCATAAAGGAATCTGCCGATGCCAAAGAAGAAGCACTGAATATTGGAATTGAAGTTGAAAAGGACGATCCTAAAGGACTTGAATGGTATTTGGAAAAGGCTGAAGAGGGTAATTCAGATGGACTGTTGATCCTAGACGACCAAAAAGACCCTGCCAACACCAAAGAAGAGGCACCAAACATTGGAATTGAAGTTGAAAAGGATGATCCTAAAGAACTTGAATGATATTCAGAAAAGGCTGAAGAGGGTAATTTGTATGGACTGTTGATCCTAGACAACCAAAAAGACCCTGCCAACGCCAAAGAAGAGGCACCGAACATTGGAATTGAAGTTGAAAAGGATGATCCTAAAGCACTTGGACGGTATTTGAAAAAAGAAGACCCAGCTGGACTGAATAATGAACCAATCAAGATGGATCATCAAAGGCCTGCGGATATAGAACATGCAGTTGAGGAGTCCAAACCTGATTTTTATCAGGAATTTGAAGATACGGAAGATGAAAAGAAAGTCAATAATGATGGTGTTAATGATAACGATAATACGATATTTGACTACAATGGAACCAAGATCAAGAAGGATGGAATTGAAGTTGAAAAGGATAAACGTAAAGCCCTTCGACACTCACCAAAGTGTAGACTATGCGTCTTCGATCCTGGTGGAGAAGCCCCGGTGGTTTGACTTTGTCTCGTGGAACTCGACCTTAAGTCGGAGAGAAATGTGGAACCTGAATGGACCCTTGTCGGTTGGGGGCCCATTGCTAAATTAGGGAAGGACTCGATCGCATCAGTCGCATCCGTCGCATCCGTCGCATGCGACCGATCAGTCGCATGTGACGCATGTGACGAATGCGACAGATAGCAGCGATCGGTCAGAAGGGAAATATCAGTAGGATACGACTGATCAGTAGCTTCAAAGATATCAGTCGTATCCATCGCATAATGTAAATAGAACTCTACAATTATAAATAAAGGCCAAGAGGCCCTTTGGGAAGAACAACAATTCCCGCCCTTGACAAATAAAATAATACATTCGCTAATACATAATCTGTCCCTAACCTGTAAACACTAACTTCCGTCAATACACTTACCTAATAACCAACCCGAAACTTCCCTTTTGTTAAGAGAACCCAAATATAATCCCGTTGACCACTCGCCAAATCTAACACGCCTCTTTCGACCGATATTAACCCTAAGTGGTTATACGACGTACTCGATTTAGGAGCCACCGATCTGACGATCTTTTACCGTTCACAACGTAAAATACTGCGGAAACAGATTTAATTTCGACAAAAATTCGTCTTTTTATTGTTTTTTTTTGGTTATGAAAAAAGCTTACCATTACGTTAAAATATACTATCCACTGAATTCTCATATGAAATTTCTAAACAAGTTATTATGTAGAAATATATAAGAAATCATCATATTTCAAATTGTATCTCCTCGACAGTCTACATATTAATCTATTTAGAAATTTCGTATGAGAGTTTAGTGAATAATATATTTTAATAAAATGAAGAGTCTTTTTTTTATAAACTAAAAAATAATAAATTATAATATTCGCGTTAATCATAAACATCCTGCGGAAATAGCTTAAGTCTTTTTATTAGATTTTTGATTATGAAAAAAAACTCTTCATTTAATTAAAAGATATTATTCACTTAACTCTCATGTGAAATTTCTAAATAGATTAATATGTAAACTGTCGAGGAGATACAATTTGAAATATGGTGATTTCTTATATATTTCAAATTGGATTTTCTCGATATTCTACATAATAACTTGTTTAGAAATTTCATATGAGAATTCAGTAGACAGTATATTTTAATGTAATGGTGAGCTTTTTTCATAACCAAAAAAAATTAATAAAAAGACGAATGTTCGTCGAAATTAAAACTGTTTCCACAGTATTTTATATGCATGTGACACGAAAAAATTTTTTTCCGCAGTATTTTATATGCATGTTACACGAAAAAAAATTTATAATAGATTTTCGTAATAGATTTGATTTACATAGTACATTGGACACCCCATCGTAACGTAGGAAGATGCTCTTCTTATGCAGACCCTGTTACACTCGACGTACCCTGACGCACTAAAAAGGGTAGAGCGGCTGTTAAAAATCGATAAAAACCACTGCCCATCTGTCCTAAATTACACAACGGAGTCTTGAAAGCACGTACGTACAAATTTGAGATTTTATCATTATTGGTAACCATTTAAATTATAAATATATGAATGGTTACACTTTCTAGAACCAACTTACTATTTACTATTTAGAAGTTACTTTAGCATGAACGATATTTTAATTTCTTATGAAGATATTAATTGGACAGGACCAAAGCTTGGTCAAGGATCATTTGGCGAGGTTACCCTCGGAGAATATAAGGGAATTAGAATCGCTGGTATTATCCTCATTTCATTGTCTTCTACTTGGTTATGACGAATCCAAATGCTTTAATATATTTGAATTTTTTTAGTTAAGCAATTCAATAGTGCCAAGATGAATGAAATTATTTATGAATTTAGGAAACATAAAAAGCTTAAAAACGAAAACATAGTTGAGTTTTGTGGCGTGGTAAAATCTCCAAATGATAAAACATTTTTGGTAACGAAATATGTAGAAAATGGAAATCTACGCGATTACCTTTCAGAGCATCGTCTTGATTGAAATACAAAAACAAAAATGACCGTTGATATCGCAAATGGATTATTAGAATGCCATAATAATGACATCATACATTCAGACCTAAAAGCTGAAAATATTTTAGTAGATAAAAATTTGATATTAAAGATTTCTGATTTCGGTTTAAGCATTACAAAAGCTGAATTGGACATTGGAATTGCAGCTGGGGATAAGAAATAATAATATATATATATATATATATATATAATAAAATGTTTACAATTGGCCGTTTAATTCATTAGGGTCACTTAAGTGGTGTGCACCTGAACGTTTTTCTGCTTCCTTAAAATTTAAGCAAAAGTATGCAAATAACCCGAAGTTATCAAAAATATTTAACGAAAAAATGATAAAATTCTATAAAAATCAGCCTAATCTCTCAGGTACATTTTAATAATTAAGATTAAATCTTTATAAATCCAATTATTTTATTTTATTTGTTTTATAGATATCTATAGTTATGGATTGGTTGTGTGGGAAATTGCTACGAACGGTATGACGTAATTTATATATTTATCTAAGCTTTTAAAATGTATTTTATAACAACTAAATTCATTCTTCTATATACAGGCTTTATCCTGACTTTAACGAAGAGTCTTATAGAAGCTAAGTCTCAAGATTATATTAGTGACTTAATTGATATACAGTCGTCCTCCCATATAATCACACAGTTGGGCACATGGTAATTTTTTTAAAAAATGTGCTTATAAAGGAGTTGTGCTTATATGGAGGGCTATTTCTTATAAATTAAATCGTAGCTTAGCCCAAACGTAAATGTGATTACATATGATGTGATTATATGGGAGGTGACTATATGGAGGGACGACTGTACTAAATACTTATTTAATTAAGGACGTTCGAAGTTAAACATTGCACGAAGTTGTTTTTACGTAGAATTAAGTAGAATTTTTATGTAGAATTATGTAAAATTTTTATGTAGCTTTATAAACCCTATTTATATAAATCTATATATATTTCTATGTAGAATTATGTAAAATTGCAGAAAATTTTATTTTAAATATTAACGTTAGGATTAGATTTAAAAGTTTAAATTAGGGTTTGGGGAAGGTTTTCGAACATACTGAACATTTTTACTTAGTACATCGAGCGTGATTATCTTAGCCATTTTTGAGAAATAGCTAAAGTAAATTAAATATAAATGTTAAATAATATTTACATAAATATTGTATTAAATTATCTATAAAAATTCTAACCACATAAGTATACATTGGGTTTGTAAATCTACATAAAAATTTTATATAACATTTATGTAACTTTATAGAGCTACATAAGTTTTATAAAAAAAAAATGACTTTGCGATGTCACTCTGTTGCCCTACAAATTTAGCAATAAATCAAAATTCTAATTAATCATATAAGTCCAAAATTCACTTTGTGGCATTCATATGAACATATCAAATAGATTTGTTTCGATTTTTTAATCTGTAAGATTTCTATTTTCTGCATAAATGCGACATTTCATTTGAAAGATTTCGTTAATATAAATTCATGTTTACAATAAAGATAATTATGTTTATAATTGTAAGGACGGAATAAAGTACCGTATAAAAAAGTTATTTTTGTTAATAGTTAATTCTGCAAGCTCTGTAATTCTAAATGCTTCACTGATTTTTCGTTCTCCATTTATTGTAACTTATTGGTTGTACATTATCGAATTGATTTATCAAACTGGCAATAAAAATAGAATGAAATAGAAGTTTAGAAATATAGAAAATTATACTTAATCGTTATTTTTTGGTCACAAATTACGCGTTCCTGACATAGCCAGAAAGGGATAACATCAGCAAGTACATTTTTACATAGATCTATGTAGAATTTTTATGTAGAATTATGTAAAAGTTTTATGTAGCTTTACAAAAACTTTATAGACCCAATGTAGATTTACATATCTATTTATATAAACCTATGTATATTTCTATATAGAATGTAAAATAGCAAAAAACCTTTAACTTAAATATTAAAGCTAGGATTAGATTTTAAAGTTTAAATTAGGGTTTTCGAGCATGCTAAACATTTTTACTTAGTGCATCGATCGGTGATTACCTTAGTCACTTTTGAGAAATAGCCAAAATAAATCAAGTTATTTTTATATAGATATAAATAAAATTTACATAGATTAAATAATAAATAAAATTATAAATAAAAATTATGTAGTATACATATAAAAATTCTTATTACATAAGTCTACGTTGGGTTTGTAGACTTATATAAAAATTTTATATAATATTTATATAACTTTATAGAGCTACATAAAGTTTATAAAAAAAACAACTTGCTGATGAAAATGGTTATTGTAAGCAATTCCATATATTATAACTAGAGATGTTAAAATCATTCTTTTGATCTGATTTACAGAACAATTGAGTCATTTGAAAATACGTTTCAGATCATTATTTGGTTCTACTATCCGGATTAGACTAATTCAATGTTGGTTTGTTGTTATACGAATTCTCGACAATCATTTCCCGACACCTAATTCCGATCAATGCTAACTCTAAAGGCCAACCCTAACTCTAAATCGAGCTAATATTAGCTTTCGAGGCCATTGATTTAATATTACCATTACTAATTGGCTTTTAATGCAAGTAATTGGTTTGCACAATGCATCACGTTTTTATTTAAATGTAAAATGCAGAAGTTGCGGTGTTAGCTCATTTAAATTCTTAAATATTTGAATAAATTTGAAAAATAGGCTAAATGAAAAAATTGTATTCAAAATTTTCCGCGTCACCACTGCAATGTAAGCATATTATATTATCATATCAAGGCTTAAAAATCGTAAATTATAAATTTATTAAATGACTCGCCGTTTATTAATAAGGTTCTCAGCCATAAAATGTAGCCACGGGCTTAAAGTTTCAAGACAAACAAAACAAACGCACTCTACATTTATTTCACTATCATAGTCGCATCTCTTAAACATACTATACAACTATTGTTATGCTCATGTATTATTAAAGACATAAAAGAGTCGTTATCACTACGATTTGATAACCATTTATCGTTATACTACCTTCTGTGCGTTTTAAATAACTTAAATAACTTGATTGGTTTACTTTTACAGGCATTTCTTAACGTTAATGATAAATCAACCGAATAACCGGTTAAATAATGTATAATGATAAATAAACACTCATAGTATAAAAAGTTCATATCGATATGATCATAATCAATTTAATCATTAATCAAATCTATTAGAACTGATCCTTTTCTAAAATCTATTCTCGAATGATTAAAATAGTCTCTAAAAGTTAAATCGATTCTAATATTTGTAATCGGCAACCTGGCACTATTTAGCTCATAACTATAATTTCTATTACATTATTTTACTTCAATAAATTAACGGAATATTACAGAAAAGAATTTGAAATGGCATCTACTCCTGAAAGTCACAGCATTCAAATGGACCAACGTCTAGATAAACATGCAGCAGAAGAAATTTTAGAAATTGTTTGCTCGCCTAAAATGAAATATATTGCAGTATTAAACAAAAATTATCAGATTAGTTTTTGGTTGGTTGATGATATGCAGTGTTTATAATATAAAAGAATGATCTCAATCAATGTTAACGATATTGATAAAGAATCAAGAGGTTCAAAACTTTTTGCTGTTTCAGATAATAAAGAAGTCTCCATAAAGCTTATAAGAACTAATCCATACAATTTCAGTAAGTTATTTGTGAATTTTATCTTATTACTTTAGCATATTTATACTCATTCATAGTTTTAAAATTAAGCAATATATAATTCCGAGATTGATAATGAGGTTTTATTACGCTTCCGAGATCAGCGAAAAGAAATCGACTTTTTATCCTTTATTGATAATGGAAACCTTATAATGATAAATGCTAGAGATTACAGAGCTTATGTTTTTGAAACCAAAGATAGTATCACCCGGACTTGCAAGTCAATGATTGAGCTGAAATATTTTCAATCAATTTATATAACCCCTAAAGGAAAATTAGTAATCTATAATAACACAACTCATGTGATAACAATATGGAATATTGAATCATTATCAATCGATATTCATATCTTAACAGAGTGGGATTATTATCTCGAGTCTATTTGTCTTAGTGACGACGAATGATTACTTTTAATTTGTGCAAAGAAAATTAAAAAAATTAAAAATATGAGAACTCGACTATATGTGTTTTCTACAACATCCGGATTCAATCTTGCATATAGTTAAGTTTCAATATTAATGAACTTATCGATTAAGTAGAATTTTTCATACTCAATTTTTTTTTTTAGCTGAATGTGAAGGAAATTCCGGTAAATTTTATTTTATAGCTGCTGAAAAAGGAGAAAGATTACTTCTTGTAACACGAGACCAAAAATTTTCTCTGATGGATCCTTACAAGCTTACAAATAAGATAGATGCAAGCAAACTTTTTGAAATTAATAATAATGAATACAGTCAAACAAATATAATTCAGGAGCCATTCTTAATTAAGTCAGATAAAATTATTTACTCAAATGGTGAAAAATTATTAATTAAGGAATTGGTGCATGATAATTGGATAGATTATCTGCGAAAAGATTTGGGCGATACAAATAGTATTACAGCACCATCTAGAAAGACGATCACAGTGATAAAGAACGGATTAGAAAGCATTAGTGATAAACATGTTGAATTTAAAGAATTCAGAGGACGTTTTTTGCTATGGAAATTGGAATGTCACCAAGATTTTGTTATGCTTAAAGCATCTAAACTCGAAGGAAATTTGTACTTAGCAAAAGTTCAACAGGATATCCTTCCATCCTTTTATCAAAACGGAAAAGAATTTATATTGCAATGCGAACTTCTCGATAGCGATGATTTAGTTATGATTACGTACATTGGTGTAATTGTTTGGACTATCAAATCCGAAAAAATTAGGATTCATTATTATTGGAATGATTGGGATTTGAATAGTTGGGATGGTTATTTAGAAAATGCCGATAATTCTAAAAAAGAAATTGAAAAGATCTTTAATGATAAAAATTTAGAAAGAATTCTTCCAGCTTCAAGCTATGCGATAATCTGTAAAAATTTAGATGTCGAATTTGGTAAAGACAAAGTAAATCTTTTTCGTGAGTTTTTAAAAGATAGTGTCTATGAAAATTTCTATTTTACTTGTTATGGTAAAGAACTTATGGAAAAGTTTATTTTATTAAATGATGACGCATTGATCCGAATTTTAGGTGATAAATGCATTAAAGAGTGTGTAAAGGATAATACACACGCAACTTTTAGAATTTCCTTGTTAAGCATTATCTTTGATTTTAATTATTTTTCAAAGCTATTGGAAAGTCATCCTGCGTTTATAACTAGCATTTTAACTAAAATAGCATTTGTTCTTCCTTCTCTTTTGTTGGATCAAAGACCAACTTCTTCACATTTATTTAGCTATGGAGTACACTACCATTTATCTAGAACATCTTTCATTGACATATTAACTTCTGATATTTTCAAGGTTTGGACTAATTTTAAAGAAAATCACAAACCTACGTTTTTTTTTCATTAAAAATCGTGTTATAAATCCATTGGTAAATGCTTATTATCCGAGTAATACTTCAACTAAACTTTTAATACCCCTACCAAACTTCGTTTCTTATCCTAAAAATTACGACTTCTGGAATGAATTTTGGCGACCTAAACCTAGTTGTTTTACGCATTTCACCAATGTTGAAATGATTAATCATGTGTTCTATAAATATATTAATGGAGAGGCGCTGCTCGAGTTTAAATGGAATACTTATGGAAGAAAATATTATTTAGCCATTTGGGCAATTTACACGATTTTTCTTTGCAGTTTCACTATAGCAGCTACATTATCCGAAACCATTTCTCAGAGGACCTTAAATATTCTTTTGAGTGTGAATATATGCCTTGGAGTTTGGCATTTAATTTTTGAAATACGCCAATTCATTTATTCTCCATTATTATATGCATCTAGTGCATGGAATTTTTTTGGTAACGTGAACTTTAATATACATTTGGAATTAAAACATTTATTGTTTTATTACATTTTAATTTTTACCAATTTCCATTGCGCTATTTTCATTTCACACAGATTTAGGTGCATTTTTATTACCAATTGTAACATCAATAATATGGCTTAGAAACGACGTTATGCCAACACCAATGGTAACTATATGTAATTTACTGCTGGAAATCAAGTTTCTTTTATTCTTTCGAGCAATCGAATTTTCTGGCGTTTATTTTTCTATGATACTTGGTGTAGCACAAAGAGCATTTTCATTTTTGATGATATTTGGACTTATTATATTTGCATTTGCACACTCTTTGTATTTGTTGTTGCGTCCTACTACCAAAGTATCCTTAATTTTTCCAAGTAATTCTTCTGATCAAAATGATCCATGGAATTTAGTTACAAAATATGACAATGAAAACCCTTCATTAATTAAATCCCCTGCTGCAGCTACAAATATGTTTGCAGAGATAGGCACAGCTATTTTAGTTGTTTATATGATGCTTACAGGTAAAACGCTTAATAACCATAAGTGCTAAATTTAAAAATGATGTATTGAGCCTTGTATATTTAATAGGAGACACATCATCAACATCTAACTGGAATTTAATTGCTAACCCTACTTTAATGATTTTATTTATTACATTTTCATTTTTATCAACAATTTACTTATTGAATTTGTTTATTGGGTTGCTTAGTAATGCGATTAGTGAAACCAGTACAAAGGATTCATTTTTAATTCTAAAAGCTGAGGTATAGCTTTTTGCTTTATTAAAGTTTCCATCTTAACGATTAAATTTATATGAATATTTTGTTCTATAATACAGATTTTAACTGAGATTGAGCTACTTTATATGCTACCTCATCAAAGAAGGAAAGAAAACTGGTTTCCATATGTTGTATAAGTTATTATGATATAAAAATTGTATGCGAAAATATTTTAACGTATATATTTTAATTAATAGTTTCTATGAAGCACAAACAATTAAGCTTCGGAATATTGTAATAGACATTCAAAACAATAAATTGAGTTTCTACAAAAAACCATACTTATCCAATAATCTTATAGATGCCCTCCAACTTCCTGAAATACAGCCTGACCTTAGACAAATTGAGAAAAAAATTAATGATCTGACAAAGCAAGTTGATGATTTAAAAAAAAATTCGTAATACTTTGTTTGAAATCACTATAATACTCCGACTTTTTGTTATGTGATCTAGTACACGAAATGTTTTGTGTTTTTTTGAGAGCTAGAATTAGCTTGAAAATGAGGTTAGCCAATGTTCAATTACATAACTCAACATTCGAGATTCTTTACCCCAATATATATTTTTTTAAAAAATGTTTTTTATATCTATATTGCAATATAAATTATCATAATAAATATATAATTTCTTTGAGAAATTACAGATGAATGATAGATTTATAGATCTACCAATTTATGAGACAAACTTTATGCAGACTCTGATTCCCCGGTATCCCATATTTTATCAGATCAAAATCGTTTAAAGAAAAAAATCATTTCACAGACGACATAGGTATAGACTAAACAACATTGCAAGCTTCGATGCTAAAAAATTTGAAATAAATAAATTTTATAGAACAAAAAAACCAGATAAAATATATAATTAAAATATATACACTTTTCCACGGAGTTATCTCACTTTCATTTTGATTATTTAGAATATCATTAAGCTGTTGCTGTATTTTTGCCAATTGCTGTTGATTATTTTGTATGACTCTAAAAAATTTTTTTATAAAATCGTTTTGATCCGTTTGTTCAGAAGGAGACTCACTGCCTTTAGCACTCTATTTATATATTTCAAATAAATATTTAATAGGAAAAAAAAAAAAAACAAGAATAAGCATTAATTTGATTAACCAAAATTCAGCAGATCGGCTTGAATGAAAAGTATTTTTTTAGTTATCTTAGAGGTGGGATGTATCTATTTTTTTATATCAGAAGATCTTTCTCTGTCACGAAAAGCATTGCACGCATGTGACTGTATTTGGACGAATCCGGCATCATGTGCCGAAAATGAATTTTTATTTAAAGAATGCATACATCAGTTGCGATCGATGTACAAATAAACTGAAACAGGATCTGAACCCGGAAAATAGCAATCGAGATTGCGCCGGGTATCCTATAGGCAGCAGAAGCAGCATGGGCGCAGCAATGGCCAGTGGTTTCCCGCCTGCGTAACGCAGGCCGGCCAACAAATAAAAATAAGCAGTTGCAACGAAAATGGCAGGATTCGAACTATTCCTGCTTTATACCTCGTGAGTTTCCCCCTTTCTCTTTTTTTTTTTTTTTTTTTTTTGTTGTTGTGGAGCCTACCGTCATTCTGGGAGGGTGGGACAGGGACGCGAATGCAACGTTTAGCAATTCAGTTTAGTCATAGAAACGCACATGGGTTTGCATCCATTATGTAGCGTTACACTTATCTGTACTTGGCCTGATCTTGTTCGGGATCGTTGATTACTTCATGATTACTGTATTGGGAAGCTGATAGAAGGTCATACCTGCGTTCGAGTGTGTTCTTATGATACAGGTTTCTCGCACGCTCCCTGTCCTAGCTGGGACTTGATCATGTGCCCAGAGTGGCATGGCGTCACTGCTCAGCTATCTTTTTGATCTGTTGACTGCATGTCAACTTGAATAATTGATTTCATAATCAACTGCGCAATATAGTGTTAAAAATTCATTGTGTATGTATTGTCATTATAATTTTTATATTGTTGCATAGCATATTTGTGCGGAATTTTTGACACTAACGGAATTGCAATCTTTTTGTTTACAGAGAAGTAAAACATTTCTAAAGTATTAGCTTTTTTTATTCAAATAATAAAATTTGATCTCTGAAAAATATTTCTAATTCAGGATCTTGTTTTGGAAAAGTTCTCAGAAAGGTTCTCAGTCAAATTTGCCTTCATTGAAATTTTGAGGTTCTCTTGCAAACTTTAGTTAGTGAATCAAATATCACATGGGTCATAAAAGTTGAGTTTTATTGTTTGGTAAAACAAGAATATCAAGTCATGTATTAGTAATCAAAAATTTATGAAATCTTTACTTGCTGAACTAACCTAAATACAGTATTAGTTCCTGATTCTTAACATTACGATAAATTTTCTGATCATTTAATAATTTCATTAAATAATTATGATCAATATTTACAGAATATATATTCATTATTTCGTTAGCATACTGACATTTTTAATAATGTTATTACAAAGTAAAGAAATTAAAAATACTATTAATGAAGATAATATTAATGAAATTTTTGCAAAAGAAATTTATGAATTCAATAACATTAGATCAAAGACCTTTCTTTCTTTAAGTGAATTAATTGCTTCCTAATTCAGAAGAGAAAAAACTAAAAACAATCTGTCAAGAGCACAAAATGGTTTTGTAATATTTCGAAAAGATTTTACTACTTATTGGATTTCTTGTCCTAATCAAGAAAATAATATAAAAATTGTCTCAAATATCACCAACAATTTATAGAAAGATAAAATTTTTATCTACAAGTTATAGGAAAACATTAACATCTGTGATATTGTAAAAATTTATAATAAAGTGTCAGAATTTGCAAAGAGGATTCATGGTCATTTATATCCAACTATAAGTACAATCACAAAAAAAATATTTAAGAAGACTTAATCTGTTTCAAAGTTATATATCTTATAATTATGCATCTTACAATTATGCACTCTATGATTATACACCTTACAATTATGTATCTAACTATTCAATACTGATAATAATAGTTCAAATTTTAAACCCAAATTTTATATTCAACAACTTGATATTGATTTAAATAATTTGAAAAATATTATGAATCAATCAATTATTAAACATATTAAAAATATCAAGTTCATTATTTAATTTCTAATTTTAAACTTGAATTTTATATATTAATAGCATCTTTCTAAATCATCAAAATAATACTCAGGCCGACTAATGTTATAAAAAATTTTAAGCATATCTAATTCTTGTGTTTCTCGAAATGTATCAATAAAATCTTTCATCTCAATTATTTATAATAAAGGAAAAAATAAATAATTTTTGGATACTTTATGCTGATGTTCCATCAGTTTTTCAGTAAATTTATTCAATACTAACTTAGCATCTTCCTTGGTTTTTATTATAGTATAACAATGTAATTTATCATTTTTTTGAAATAGTATCTTTTATTAATTCTCAAAGCGACAAATTCATTTAAGAAAATTTTATGATCAACATAATTTAAAAATCAGAAGATATATTAGTAGACATCATCATTATTAAATTTTTAATAAAAAAAACTCATAAGATATGAATATAGTCAAATTGTAAATATAAATAATTTGTTATAGAATGATAAATATATTTACATATTGATTTTTCATCTTTTACTATGAAAATAGTCAAAACTATAGGAGATAAAAAGAATAATATTAGAAATTTGATCAATTTTATATGGGAAGCTATTGATGGAGCAATTAAGGAAATTGTTTTTAATACCCAATCATGTTCAGCAGCAATTTATTTAAGTGACAGCACTAAGAATACTGAAAACTTGAATGCACCTAGGGCAGTTCTAATTTCTGAAGAAACTTATCGAAAAATCATCAATGATCTAAATGGCATGAAGAGAAAGAATCTATTATATATTCAATATTAAAATATTATATTTTTATTGTCGCAGATAATAATGAATTGGTTTTAAATAAAATTTAAAGTCTCTAACTCTAAAAAAATGCTTTTCGATGGCTTCCTTGTTTTACACTATACTAAATTTCATTTTAATCTGATTTCGGTTTAATCAGTCTGTCATATTTATTAACCAATTGCATAATAATATTAAAATCCTATTAAAATAAAACTTAGAATCTAGATAGTGACAGATTATCACAAGTTAATGAACTCATGTCTGATGCCCATGCAAGTGAAAATGATATATTAAATTTGGAAGAGAAGAAAGGTTAACAGACAGTAAATGATGATTATAAAATTTCAAAAAGAACGAAAAATAAAGTAAGAAATTTCAGAAATTGTTAACGTTAAAAAATAGATGGTTTAATATCTATATTTTTTTATTATTATTAAATTGATGGCTAATATAATTAATTATTAACAAATCATTACAACATCAGCAAAAAGATAGATGGAACTAATAAATTATTACCTGATTTTAATTCATCAATCAATGTAATCTTAGTAAAGATTAAACAGTTTCAGTGATTTTTCAATTGATTAACAACAATACCAAATCGAATTCACATAATCTGGATACTCTATTCACACTAAAATAAAAGTTGTCATTATTCATGCATCATAAATACTTAATTCTCTGATGATTTTAGTGATGATAAATATAAAATTCATATACAAAGATAAATGTAATGCATTAGATCTTTGTAAGGATGAGTTAAAATCAGTTTTTTAATTGGGTTTTATTACTAATGATATTACAGTATTAAGAAAGTTCACATAAATCTTTTCCAAAATGATAACAAAATAAATTAAATATAAAAAAAGACTAAACTGGTTTTAATTCCTATAGCATAGTAAATTTAATTTTAAAAGTCTATCAGTTTTTTGACTGAAAAAATAAATTTAACTTGAATATTAATTTTACTTAATCTTTTTTTTCCTTAATTTTTTTTCTAAATTCCCTAGGCATTGTTGTAAAGTTTTATTTCTTGATCTTTTTTTTTTTGTAAATCTTCATATAGTTTCTCTAAATCAGCATAATTATTTTTTAAGACATGAAGTTCATTATTTAAATTTTGAATTTAAGAGTCATATTCACTTTCATTATCATCTAAAATTCTAATCTTAAGTTCATGATCGCTTTCTACCAAAATAATCTTAAAATTATATTGATTTTCTTTTTGAATGATTATTTTTTGTGAGTGTAGTTTATTTATGATTTGGGAAAAAATTTTTATTTGTTTTTCAAAGTAATCACAAAGAGATTTTGTGGAATCTTCATGTTTGTGAAGATGTCTTGTATTTTTACTTACAAATAAATGAGGCATAATTCATTAATGAATTATTTAAATAACGATAAGATCATATTTATAATAAATTTATAGTAGTATTATTAAGTATTATAAAACAAAGACAATAATAGCAGAACTCTATTGAATAAAGTGAATTTATTTTCAATTCATAAACTTTTGTATAAAAGCTTATATAGAAGTCATGATACTAACCATAAAACCTAGGGAAATTCAATTTATTTTAAACAATACCAATACTTGCATAATATGAACTTAAAGAGTGGCTTCTTATATTAGTTCTTGGAATGTTTGTTTTGAATTTTTCTAATTTACTCTACATTTAACTCTATACACTTGTGTAACATCATGCTAATAATTTTTTAGTATTATGATAATAATCTATTTGGAAGTGCATTTTTTTAATATTTAGATAGAACTTTTTTGTGAAGAATAAATAAATTTATTGACATTGTTATGTTAATGTTATAGTTTTTAGCATGCGAATTTGTGGACCCATGGATCTGTTAAATTACAAAGATAATGATAACATAGCAATCTAGTTACTTTTAAAGCATTAAATTTTTAATGCTTCCCTTTTATAAATGTCAGCAGGAAGTTACAAAAAATAGATATAATAAGAAAATTTGGTTACTGGTTATGTTATAATAATTACTATTTTTTTTAGATTTTTTTTTTATGCTACAATTCATCAAACGTACTAAATAATAGCATTTACTTAATTACATCATTAGTTTGAATGTTTTTTATTTAAAATTTTTTTTTTAAATTTCAAAAGTTTTGAAACATCACATTATGTATGCTACTTTTAATAAATTAGTTGATCAATTAGGAGTAGTTTAATAATTACATTAAGACCAGACTCACTAATTAAAATAGTCATGTAATATTAACAGTTTCTTTTTTTGTAAATATCTATCAATATAATAAGTATGTTTAGTAATTAAGAGTATGTTGTACCTAATTGATTTAAGAATTAATTGATTAGTTGTGGTGCCTTTAAATTGTAAATAATTGTTCTTCAGGGTTATAAGCATAATGATATAGAACATATGTATTTGATTATATTATTATTTTATTTTTATAGGTTAGTGTTACAAATTGGCAAATCTATTATTTGCAACTGAATATATTGTGTAGACATCCAAGGTTAATTATTAATGTCAAAATGTTGTGATGGTCTATTTGAAGTACCTCTGAAGCTGGAAAAGCAAAATTAATTATGGTTAATTTCTGAATTTTTTTATGACTTAGATATTCAGATAAGAAAAATGGATAATAAATGCATCTTTAATCTCAAATATAATTATACTTTTATTTATAATTTGAATATTATTATTCTAATAAATAATTGTAAAAATAATTGAATGAATTGTATGATCTGTTATTGTTGTTGAAATTAAATTTCAATTACAATTATCAGAAATTACAAAATAATTAAATCATTTAAGATTTAGATAATAAGTAGAATATAAGGTAGTTGCATAAAAAAAACCATCTACTAGTCTTTTTCATATATTTATAAACATTCTTGATATTGAATCATTATTATAACAATAATAGTAAAAAAGAATATGTCAATTTACTCTTTTATCTTACAAAAAGATGCAAGTAATTTTTCAAAATTTACTTGAAGTATCGAAATTTTAAGAAAAAATATTAAAAATGCAATGGAGAAGAAAATTTTTAAAGAATTATAGAAAAAAATGAGGTTAGTTTATTTTATTTTTATAATATTTTTATAATATTATACTATATATTATCATAAAAATTTAAGTTATCAGCTAATATTTAAACACTTTTTTTAAGGAATAGAAATGCTTAATCAAGGCCTTGGAGACCCTTGCTAGCAAAAAGCTATAAAAGTATTTAAATAGCGATAAACTTATTTTGCTATTTTTCCTCTTCTGTTATTTTAATTACCTTATGACATTAATTTATAAAACAAATAAATGATTTTCTTATTGATTTAGCGCTAAAAAAAAATGGTACTTGAAAACAAGATAATAAACTTTAATACAATTTCTATTAGTTCTAATATCATTTTAACAATATCTTTAATTATCACTTTTTTTTAATATATTATTTTATAAAGTTGCTGTTAAACCTTTTCAAAATATTAATAAATAAGTTTTTAAGATAAAAAGATGTTTTTTGTTTTTCTTTATTATGACTCCTTTACCTTTTTTACAAATCTTTTGGAACAGGAATGTAGTCATGATAACAAGGTTTAATCTTACAATTAGTAGCACATTTTTTTAAAGCAAACTATTAATAAATATAATATATTTAACCTTTATAATTGTTATGCTTCTCTGCAATCACCTTTTTGTATCTCATGTGTGATTATGAAGTCATTCACCTACAGCTTCCAGAGGCTGTTGGAGATAAACTAAGGTTTAATCTTCCTACTATTAATTGTCAACATGTGATTTGTTAAATTTGTGTGATTGGTCAATTTTATACAATTGAATTTATACAGTTTAAACATCAATATTTTTTAGAAAATGTAATTTCTAAACTAGTTTTAAACATATTTTGAGTATATTTATGTCACAATGAGATGACTTTTTTTTATTCTGCAGCTAGAATAAGTTTCTAAAAATCAGCATATTCAAATGTTTTTTGAAAAATACATGATAGATCAACTTGATTCATATTCGAAGTAAATTGATATTTTTTATTTTTATTAAGATAGAAAAGATAAATAGATATGATATTTATAGAATGTTTGGAAATATTATATAAAGAGTCAGCCCATAACAGAGGCACTATAATGTGACAAAGTAAGTGATTAACTAAGAGGTAATTATATAAAGTTTGGTGATCATATTCAAAGTTTTTGATAACTTCTAAATAACAATCTTTTGTTAATTTTGTTAATTTCATTTTGATATTTATTTTAATACAGTACAATATATAGGAAATATGGGTTTATAAAATAGCAAGCACCTAATTGTCACAATATGCATAATTAAAATTTTTTCATTGGCAATCTATCTTAGTTTTAACACTCTTGTACAATATAGATAATTGGATTTTTTTCAATTTAAATATGAATTATTTAAATACAATGTCAATGAATTGAAATATGAATTATTTGTGAATAAATTGAATTATTTACAATACAGTTTATTTATATTAACTAATAGTTTATAGTTTACACCTCTAGTTCATATAAAACAAGGTGTCTAAATCTAATGATAATTCCAATTTGTAATGTGTTTAATGTTATTTTTCAGTTCTAGATTTAGCAAAAATCATCAAAGTTACTTTAGTTATTAAAGTTGCATATTTTGTTAAATTACTAATGAACAAAATTTTTAATACTAAACTGATAATAATTAATTCAGAAATTGATTAATTATTGTTATTTAGTCAGAATAATATGTATTGTTTTTTAAGAAATATAAATCAATTAAAATAACCTTATAAAGTAAAGACATAATATGAAACGTAATATAAATTTGTTTTTTTATTAATTAATTAATACAAAAAATGCATTAATAAATATACATTTCAAATTTTACTAGTTTAAAAATATTTATAAATAGAAAAATTAAAATATTAAATCATCAAAAAATGAATCCAGATTTTAACAAGTATATCACATTAAGAAACTTAGACAGGCAAAGATTAATATATAAAATATATCAATGTTCAAAACATATTGATGTAACCATATTTTGGTTAATTTCCAATGACTTTATAAAATCTTCAATCATGTTTCTATCTTCGTTATAGCATTGTTTAAGAGCTTTAATCCATTTTTTTTCAATTGATCATCATTAATATCATCATTAGTTATTGCTATTCATGAAAAGTAACATTAAAATAATTTTTATATGTAATAAATAAATATTTAGTGCTTGATAAAAAATAAATATTATATCTGTATATTTAAAATTTTTATTTTCAAAATTCACCTCTATAGATATAGGTCTGTGTTTTGGTCTTATTCTAATGCAAGGATAATAAGGGTCTTTATCTAAACCTTTTTTTAAGTTTCTAAATACAATTCCTTAAAAAATAGTACAAAACATTAACTTTTATCACTCAAATAAATTTAGACATTAAATAATAATAATTACCTAGATTCACACCATTTTTAGTATATAATACAGTGTTATTTCTAAAATTTAAACAACATCTGGTAGTATCACTAGTTTTAAAAATAGGCCCATATAGTTCTTCGATTTCTGAACAATCAAAAAACTTTCCATCATTGCTGTGATATCCCCACAAGTTCTTACTACACCCTAATGTATTAATAGTATTTTTTAAATAATATATTTTTATAACAATAAAAATTAAAGTCTGTAATTACCAGGCAATTTATTTAATTTAGCTGATTTTGTGCAAAATCCAATCACAATAATTTTTCATAAAAGATTTAATAAAATTATAAGGAAATGAATCTTATTTAATGTCACCAGACATTTTGCATCTTATCCATCTTCTTCATAACCATCATCTTTACTATCTTCCTCATCTTCATTATTATCATCTTCATTATCATTATCTTCATTATTATCATCTTTATTATAATCCTCTTCTTTATTATCATTATTATTATTATCATTATCATCATTATCATTATCATCATTATTATTATTATTATCATTATCATCATTATCATTATCATCATTAACATTATTATCATTATCATTATCATCATTATTATCATTTATAATATCAACTTCAAAATAAACCAATTTACATTGAGATGCAATTGGGTTATTCATACGAATTACAACATCTTCATAGATTTTGCCATAATCTTTTTTAACTAAGAAAAAAAAATTATAAAGGTAGTAGTAAAATTATTTAGTCTTAACTTTCATGTAGATAATATATTTTCTTACCTGTATAATTTAAATCAAGTCTGTTTGAATCCACATTTAAATGAGTGGATTTATTATTAATATTCCATGTAATTGGAGTCATATGGATTATTTAATTTAGCTTTGTTAATCCTATTTAATGTTTTTTATATTTAATGCTTCAAAGCATTGTAATTTTTAGTACAAAGGGGCAAAAAATTTATTATAACAAGTGTTAGCATTTGGGTGCTTCATTTCTTAGTTCTGTGTGCCAATACTAGTTATAATGCTAAAGGTTACTTTGGTGGCTCTAAAAGCTTTACCTGAGATTTAATATGAATTTAACTAATCTTTTATTATTATAACATGTAATCTCTTCTAGGATCTGTCTGTCAAGTTTAATTAAACTCAGGCTAAAATGCCAGATAGTAAATGGACATACTGCACGGTTGTATGCAAGATAGCATACAGAAAGTAGTTTTTCATATAACTATACTAGGAATGGGTTCATACGCAATATCTTATAAATGATTGGATAATGCATCAAATGCAACTAAACTTTGCAATGTTGGTTATTTTGTTACTAGTTAGATCTTGTCGTTTAAACTAATTTTAGAATTCTCTTATATATTTTGGTATTCTGTATAGTTATAAGAATCTACACCCTGCTCTTGTTGCTTATAAGACTGTCCACCTTCTTAGGGAAATCTGTAAATATCAGCATGCAGAGTTGAAAATAAATACTTTTGATAATAAGAAAAATAACAGTGGCAATGACAAGATGAAAAATTTTAGTGATTGTACAAATAAATATATAAAAATATTGGAGTCTAACAGAATAAAAAAACCAATAAAAGAGCATTATTTTTATGTTTTATAAAAGGTAGTACAAAAGTTTTCAGGGACATAGTAATTGAACATAATATTTGTGAATAGGTTAAAAAATATGCTAAGTATTTTTTAAAAAAATAGTACTTCAGAGTAATCTATCATTATATATACAATAGTAAATGGATTATCTGTTAGATACTAAATTTAATAGTAAAATCTGTTAAATTTATTTGAAAATGGATAATAACTTTTTAAAATATATAGCCTTAAAAATATAGGATTTTTATATAATCATATATGGAAAAAGTAAAAAAAAAACACATTAAAACAGATAGCCAATCAAATTGGTTTAAATTTATATAATAAAATTTTTTAATTTTTTTGGCCAATCAAAATTCAAGAAATTTGGCTAATAAAAATTAAGCAACTTTAAAAACATCAAAAATTTACACTTTAAAATAAATTAAAGTTTAAAATTTTTAAACATGACAACTATAGATCTACTGATCATTGTATTTGGGTATTAATAATAAATACATTTTGTTCTATTAATTGGAGTTTAACAGTTAATGCTAAAGGTTTGGATTTAATAACAATCTTGGTTTGATTCATGTGCATTTATAGCATATAATTATGTGGATGAAAGTGATTATGAAATTGACGTTGATTATGAGCCTTTGATAATTTAGATTTAATTCTAATTTTATTCTTTAAAACTTGTAACAGTTGCATTTTTGAAAATTTAATTGCACTTTATATTTCTTGATCTTATCTATTAGAGATAAAACATCCATTAATTGTCAATCACTTACTAGAAAATCCTGAAGTAATTAAATTATTCAATATGTTAAAACCTGAATATCAACTTCCATTCTTGCAAATGGATTAGTATATAATATGTAACATAGTGTAACATGTGATAAAGATAAGAGAAAGAAGAATTAATAAAAATATATAATTTGATTGTTCATTGACAATAAAATATTTGATCATTTTTTATGAATAAAATTCTACACTTATAGTGCTAAGACTTGAAAATTAAAAATTAAAATATCATACTCCATGAACAGTTGAAAAAAATATATTCTTTATAAATTATTAAATGAACTCAATTAACAATAAATTAGAATTCTATTGATGAAAATTAACACAGTAAATACATATTACTCTAGTTTATTGCCAAGAAATGTTCAATAATATGTAAGACATATGATGTAATATCTAAAAATAGTATATGAAATATTCTGCTTACCCTTAATAAGCAAAATCAGAAATGCAAAAAAATTTACGATCAAATTCTTAATTCAAAACTTATCAATAAACTTTTCTATTTATCTTATAAAAGTTAAATATGCATTATCGTTAGTTTTAAATTTAGCAATATAAATTGGAATATCGATATTGATAATAGAGATATTATTGATAATACTTTTCTCTTGCAAAATGACTTTGTGCTGAAGTATTCAACTATTTGGTAACTGTATATCTTATGTGTTGTTTATTGATCCCTGTCAATTTGGAATCAACATGTGTCATTTACAAATCCAAAAATAATGTATGTCATTTTGGAATCAGTATAAATTTTACTGATTAATGAATATTTATGCAGTACTTATTAAAAATTTTGTATAATAATATAAATAAAAATGCATAGTTATATATTTATAATAAGTTCTAAATGCTATTGTAAAAATGCAATTTCTCCAATCTAAGAGCTAAAAAAAACCAAACTTAACCACAACTATTATATTTTTTTTTTAAAAAAATAAAAATAAAAATAAAACTGAGTGCAATTCTATTTTTTGAGAGAAAAAATAATTATCTAGCAATTTTTGCATTAACTATGCAATATATAATCACATTGTCTTGAACATAATATGTTGTTTCTCCCACAAGAGCAGGATTTAGTATCACAGTTAGTTTTTTTACAATGGCAACAATCACAGGTTTTATTAAATACCTAGCTTTTGGTTATATGAAGCACTAAGGATTTTTAATAACTCTAAATATTAATTGCACGATTTGTATCCATTAAACATCAGTTGTTTTTTCTTTAACTAATATATATTTTTAGTATTTGTTCAAAAGAATCACAAATAAGAAAAATAAAGGTTTGCCTTTCTATTTTCATTAAAGAAAAAAAGTAATAAAAATTAAAAAAGCGAATCTTTATTTTTATTTACATTATTACAAATATAATACATAATTTACATTTTTATCTTAATTAATTAAAAGCTGCATCATAAATATCAAAAATTGATGTAAGTCATTTATTGATCAGTAAAAATTCAAAAATAACTAGTGTTAATTCTGAATCGACAGAGATTAATAAACAACACATAATATATACATAATATCTTAATTTCAGTGACAAATAATATAAAATTCTTTTAATTTTAATTGTCACTGAAAATAGAAGTATTTATTACTGAAAATATAATTATAATCAAAATCAAATAAAGCTGTTACAGAAGATATCATCTCTGAAAAAATCTAAGTATAAAAGAGATCTGATAGCTTTAAATTATGAATCAAGACCAAATTATCACTGCTGAAATAATAAATATGACTCAAATGTTGAACTCTAATAACAAAATTCAAATCCTCACTGAGAAAAAGAATTATTTACAAAATAAAACCAAGTATTTAAGAGTTGAAATTAAAGAAACTTACAAAAATTTAGACATTGCACAAAATAATGAATAATATTTTAATGAAATTAATGATTATATTCTTATTTTACAAAATGATATAAAATATGTCTTTAAAGTTAACTTAACTAATAAAGTTGAGCTTGACTAATAAAGTTGGGCTTAACTAGTAAAAGTCAACTAGTAAAGTTTGAACTTAAATAATAAAATTTTTTGTTAAGAGCTTAATTTTTACAAACATTATAAGAGAAAAATTATTTATATACAAGGAAAAATAATCATTTTTAATCATATTCAAATTCATATCTATTCTTAACTGCAATCAAAAATCTATTAGAGGTTTATATTTTGATTTATAAATAGACATTGTGGAGTACAGATGAACTCTAGCTGATTGAGACTCATCACCTAATTGGAAAAAGAAGATCGATCACATTCATCACATTTGTCACATGCAACTGATTGGTTGCATGTAACAAATGTAATGAATGTAATGAATATCAGAAATATGTATTTGGTAAAATATCAGTAGGATACAACATATTAATAGAATTAGAGATATCAGTTGTATTTCTTGCATAATGTAAATAGCAAATTTTAATTATAAATAAAGCCTGAAAGGCCCTTTGGGAGAAATAACTTCCCCTTAGAAAACAATAAATAATCAATACAATTCATAACTATTCAAATAAAACTGCTTGACAATAATAAATACACAAATAACTTTATTAATCATAAACATTGTAATTGATTTGTCTCTAACTTGTAATCGAGTAATGTACGCTCATATTTACCCAATACCAACCTGACACTTTCATTACTGGTAAAACCCAGTTATTCCTAAGTAAACCACTCACTGAATCTAACATGCCTCCTTTGACCTGAATTAGCCTTTTAAGTAGTTATACAATTACTCCAACTGATTAGCGACTAACTCACCATTTTCTGTTTACAACGTTAATAAAATCACAACATTACTAAATGCTTTATCCACTTTAATGGTTTGATAGCTTTACTTCTGGCAGTTACAAATTTATTAATGTACTCACACCAATTTTTTTATCTAATAGTTGTTTAAATTTATGATCTTTTTTGATAAATTCATCATATATTTCTCAGATGTTTTTATATTGTCCTAAACTAATTTTTTTCCTTTGATTTAAAAGAAAATCAGCAAATTCTTCTTGGTTTTTAGACTCCAAGTTAAAATTGTCAGTTATTTATTCAGATAGATCAGTGTTGATTAAATCAAAGAAGTTTTTGAAGTATGAACTTATCCCTTTTTTATCATCCTTATAAAGGATAACATGCTTCAGGATATTAATATCTAAATAAAAATTTAAGTTTAAAAGACTTTGGATAAGAAAAAAATATTTAAAGACAGATTTTAATTAATAGTAAGATTGATATTGATAGCCAGAACAATTGGAGTCTTTGCCTTGAAAATGATCTTACAGAACATAGTAATTCATATGATCAAAAACATGATTTTCAAGCTCAGTAACAGTGCAGATCAATATTGAATAAACTAAAAACTTTAATTGATATCGATAACGACATATAATTTATGAATTTATTATATAATAATAATGATAATGATATTATACAATATTAAGTACATTCCTATGTTTTCAAAGAAAAAATAATGCATCTTTGTTTACTACAAAAATTTCTAGATAAATATCATTGAGAACCTTAATTTTTTAAACTCCTACGGCCTCTATGACCATATGAGTCAATTTAGTTTTTATTCTAATAAAGTCTCATGTTCAATTAACAATAAAATAACAAGTTAGAAGCTGTTTTAATCTTACTGAATTACATATCGATATCAATATTAACATTATAGCACTAAAATATGAAAATATTTATTTTTAATACATATTATTTTAAATTACTGATTTATTAAAAATATTCTTGTATATGCATTCTTAAAAATATAGTATTTGTAAACATTTCTTTATGCAGTCTAAATGTAAAATTTTTAATAAATAAAATTAGTAATAAATCTTAGTGATATGAAAAAAGGAATATATTTTTCTTTAGTATTAGCCAAAAGGCCATCTAAATTAATAATTACATACTTGATCATTGAGAAAAGTAATAAGAAAACACAGTACTGTATTATATAAAATTGAAGATAATAACAAATTACCAAATTTAAAAATTTTAATTTATCTAACAATTTATACTTTCGTACTTATTAATTCAATTGATAAAAAATAAAATTTATATTTTTGATTCAAACAAATCAATTTTATTTAAACCAAAAATTTAAATTGTGACCATATAACTATGTTTAATGGCTAAAGCCAGGTACATTTATTAATATAATCATGGAATTCACTGGATTCAGAGTTGATTGAAAAGAGCAATAAAAATAACAATTACAATAAGA